>OFHS01000738.1:19048-36088 GCA_900245855.1 Calvadosia cruxmelitensis
CTCTTTGTTTTATGCACTTTTGTCTGCTCTTTATTGAGCGAGAAGGTAGTTGTAAACTGAATAATGGCGTCTAGTCCTTTGAAAGGCATCAATAGAAACAAATCTTTTGTGATATCGATGAAACGATGGTTGAACCAGACAATCGATTGCCAAAGAGCAATCGATTAATCGATTAATCGATGCATCGGACCCAGCTCTAGTATTCTTCCTTGAAACAGAACATCAGAGGCCAAAGCAATTTCCAATATACCATTTTCACAAGCTACCATTTTTGCAAAAGCAAGTGCATTATGGGGAAGGCTGAAGTCTCAGATTTCGGAATACGAAGAAAGTTGGATTTGATACGGGTACAGATTCTTCAAACTGCGCTACTTTCCTTAAAATGTATAATTCCCCCTAAAAGTATGGGTCAGAAACCCAGTTTCTTTGCTGCTTCAGGCACTCAACATGCCCCCACAATGCACTGTTCTTCCTATTACGGTAGCTTGTGAAAAAGGTCTATTGCAAGTCTAATGTTTTAATTTCAGCCCGTTGAAATTCTGGAATATTTTTATTTTCAGTTTATGAAACCAATTCAGAAGTCCACGGAAACGTCGCAACCAATCTTGACAATTGTTGACTTTAATAATATATTCTTTGGAGTTGATGACTTGTATCGGTTTCATCAAATGTTCATGCCGCAAATGGAGTCGCGAGTGGAGAGATGGAGTGCTAATCAAATTATCGGGGATGTCCTTTCAGTGCTGGTAAGAAGTGAGACTTCTTTTGCTGCTTCAGGAGGAAGTTGATTGTTTCTTAGGCTTGACGCAACGTAACTCTTGTCCTGGTCATAAAAGTAGTTAAATGAAGACTTCAAGTCGCTTTATCGATTGCTGATTGGTTGATCGCTAGGGACAAACTATAGATGTGATTGGTTATATGCAGCTACTTTTGAATTGTTTCGAAAACGTGTTTGAATTGTTTCCAACACGTCAATGGCAGGACAAGGGTTAACCTATTTTTAACTGTCAATTTTACGATCCGGTAATATGTAGAAGCTTTGGCAATCTTCAGCTTTTAGTTTGAATGAATTTGTTAACTTTTCTGTTTAAATTCTCTATTTAAAACTGGTGAAAGTGGTGCAAAACGTTGTTATTAACCCTTGTCCTGCTATTGACGTGTATACACGTTTTCGAAACTTTTCAAAAGTAGCAACATATAACCAATCGCATAGTTAATCTCTGGCGATCAACCAATCAGCAATCGATACAGCGACTTCAAGTCTCCATTTAACTAGTTTTATGAGCAGGACAAGGGTTAATCAAATTATTTGTTGAATTATCTCATGGAAATCTACTATTTGAAGATTCTAATCAAACTCTTTTGTTGTCTGATCTATCAGTCGTGAGGTCAGATTCTGGTGCGACCAATATATAGAATAGATTAGGTAATCAGGAATCGCATCAGTTGCTTTCAGCTGAAGCTTAACATGCTTACCCCGTAATTCTGACAAAAAGATTATTTCTCTGAAACGTCCCTCCCTAAGGTTTGCTTTTTGTCAACAAAGAGCGATAGCATGGTACAGTCCAACCTGTATTAGTGGCCACCTCTATAGAGCAGCCACCTATGTATAAAGGCCACTCTTCATAACCGCAATATGATACCGTCTATGGAAATCAACCTGGACAGAAAGCCCACTTGTCTATAGAGGACATTTTACGCAGGTTTAGACGTGACCGTTATAGACGCATTAGACGGATTTCACTGTATCTACTTAGGTCAAGTTGAATCCTCTGAGCATGAACATGCTGTCAATTACAATGCTGTTTGATTGTCTGCAATATTGTTTTTAAGATGGATGGCTTGGATCTCTACCGTGCGTTCATCAATAATTACCAAGTTTCCCAGGAGGCCATCATGAAATGTCGGCACGCGAATTCAACGTTTGACGATATCATGAAAAAGGTAGGCATAATCTTCTTGAAACTTTTACCGCTTTGCAAATGAAGTCAACTTGAAATCGTTGTTTATCAATGTGACTGGTGCTTGGGTGAGAGAGGAATAGGTTCCACAGCGTTCACCACCTTGTGCTCGCTTTCTTACACTGTTACCTTGCAATACGAAAACTCCAGGATGGTACTCTTCTTCACAGCATCATAGGCTGACTGACTTGTTAATTGGCGCCCCATTGCTGCAATGCGTTCCGATTTTCTAACACTGTTGTCATGCATGATTGGTTCTACCTGAGCTCTCTGTAGGGCATTCACAATGAGATCTTCCACTGTCAGACTACACGGCCATGCCACTGACATAGCAAAACTCTGGTTATTGTGCTCAAGTTTTTTTTTAGTTTGTTTCGTTAACAGCACGGTACTCAAGAGGTGTAAATTATTCACACATGGCTGCATCATTATGCTTCATGATGTTATAAGATCAACTTTGCATGCAATCTATTGTATCGTCTAAGACTCTTTTAGGTTATATTTCTTATTCATGCGATGCAGTGATTCTTACATGTAAATTTGTTATTTCACAGGACATTCGGATACCCTCGTTAAAAGAACCTATCAAGCTGGAAGGTAAGTGTCTGAAACCGTTTCTCTTCTTTTCCGTTTTGACTTCTCCAAGTCTGGTTATTGTGTTAGTTTGTTTCGTTAACAGAATGTGTTTATTGTGCCACAGTTTCTAAACTTGAAGGTCGTTGTGCAAGGCATGATTAATTGATAACTCATCATGACGACATCGCTGCATTCCTGCGGAGCTGCTGCATAGACTTGTATTAGCGACCACCTCTATAGAACATCCACCTGTGTATAAAGGCCACTATTCATAACCCGAAAATGATCCTTTCTATAGAAATCAACCTGGACAGAGGGGCGACCTGTCCATAAAGGTCATTTTCCTCGGGTCCCAAAAAGTGACCATTATAGACAGGTTTCACTGTAACAGCAAACTATATATTGCTTGCCCAACTGTGCCATATGTTGGATGACAAAACCAATTGCGTGACAAGTGTTGAACTACTGATCCTTTGACTTCACTTCAAAATCTTCATGCCGTATTGACCTTTTGACTTTCATTTCAGGTTTACTGTACAAACCCGTCTACAGAATGACGCAATATTCGCTCATTTTAAATGTAAGTTTACAAAGAGTGTTATCTTCAAACCCAGATTACATCAGTGCCAATACATCAATCAATGTTTTTGAGACTATATCCGACCACTATGAATTGAAGCGTTTGTGAGACAGGATCACAAGACAGATGGAGTTTTAATATGACGAAGCACAGATGACAAAGAGAATAATGACAAGATGACACAGATACATATTCTTACCTTCACTTGTTTACTCAATGATGATGACATCAAGTTCACACCATCCAGGTGTCGAAAACTACAAATCCTTTGAACGCTTGCCATTTTATTGCGGCATGAAATTATGAGAGCAGCTATATATCATAGCAGATAAAATGTTGAATGAATGAAAGCAAATAAATGTGTGGAGAACGAAGAGACGAGGATAAACGCCTTCACATTCCACAATATATATAATTAAGAGAGACAAGTTGCTGGTCCCTCGACAGGGAGAGATGGCAGAGTTCCAAGGAGTACATATGGTCGTTGGTGCCAGAGCTCTATGTCGTGAGACACAGCGTAGATAAGGTGACAGACAGAGTTGTTCACACGACGAAGTACAGACGGCAGAGAGAAAGATTACAGGATGACACAGCTACATATTCTTACAATCACGTGACTACAAAATGACGACATTGAGTTCACACAGACCGCGCTTCAGCCACTACAAATGTTTGCAGCAGCTAAAAGGCTCATTTACTGTGAAACATAGTTCATGATAACCATGTAACTGCAAAACGAACTTAAATAGCTGATAAAAGAGATTAAAAATCTATGACAAAGTAGCTGCTGCCATACAACTTTTTAGTCTCTGCAATAATCGTTCCTCTTCATTGTTGCCAGTATCCACATTGTATCATTTTTTTTCTAGGATTTCCTAAAATGCACATCCGATAATCACCCAGATCATGCGCTGCTTGTTGAAGTGACGGCTAACCTGTTTGACCTCTTTGAGCAGGTTAATGTTAGTCGAGACAAAAAGGTATGGTTTTACAGCAAAGTTTTTATAGTTTTGAATAAATTCTCAGAATGGAACGTATTTCCATTGTTAAAAGTTGTAATAAAATGTTAATAGGAATTTGACAACCTGCCCGTAGAACAGCCTTGGTAGATTGAAAACATAGCAACCGTTGAAACAAGTTCAATCAAGTAGAAGCCAAAAGTTAAAAAATCTTCCACATATGCGATTGGTGTTTTAATACTGTTTTAACCCTTTTCCTGCTTAGAAAAATAGTTAAGTGAAGACTTGAAATTGCTTTATCGATTGCTCATTGGCTGATTGCTAGGGACTAACTTTCTGATTGGTTATATGTTGCTACTTTTGACTTGTTTCAAAAACGTATATATACGTCAATAGCAGGACATGAGTTAATATTGTTCAGTGTGTGTTTCCCGATATTTGCTGATATTAAAATATTCTCCTCAATTTGACATGAAAACTAGAATGACACTTCAGGTTATGGCAATGTTGGAAATATTGTGCGATAAAGGAAATTATCTATAAATCTGAAATCGCAGATATATTATATCTTATCGATTTACCGTAGATGTCTGCCTTAACCCTTGTCCTGCTATTGACGTGTATACACGTTTTCGAAACAAGTCAAAAGTAGCAACACATAACCAATCAAATAGTTAGTCCTTAGCGAGCAACCAATCAGCAATTGATGAAGCGACTTCAAGACTTCATTTAAATAATTTTACAAGCAGGACAGGGGTTAAAAACAAGTACAGCATAATTTCACAACGTGCTAAAGTTGATGTGATCTGCAGTCTTCTGTGTTTGAAGTTCCTTAAGCTGTGTTTTCCTCTCCTTTATTTGAGCCCGTGCGGACCTTTAGCGGAGATGTTTATTGTAATTGTTACACTGTTTTTCTTACATCTGACTTTTTATTCTTTACCAGGGGTCAACGCAAAGGCATTTTTTGAAGGAAGGTTTTGTTGTTGAGTTGGACAATGGTAAGTTAACTTCAGAGGCTAGGCAGCTAGTGGACTGTCCTGTGCTGCAAGCTTCGGATGCCTCTTATCAGAGATCTTCCATAAACAGACATGCTACGGTCCGTACGCGAAAAACTCAATCGATTTGCTCCTCTTTAATGTTGAGACCAACAACAGACACCTGATGTCACAAATGGGCCTTCAAACCTTTGTAAAGAAGGCACTCTAGGGAGATTATTTCCTGTCCCGTTCATAACCAAGTCTTTTCAATGCTATGACGTTAAACGCAATGCGTTACCAATAACAACATGCATAAATTGTTGTCAACATATTTTTTCAAAGCATCTGTGGATACGGTATATATTTGCTAGACTATCTTAGTGCTGCTTCTGATCTTCTTTTCTGTGTTCGTTACAGATGGCGAGCGGAAGGCAAGGAATCTGCTATTGTTTAGCGACTGCTTGATCTGTGCCAAACTCAAGCCATCAAAGTAAGTTGATCTAAGTAGTTTTATTCTCGACCATAGTGGAATGCAGTTTTATATTAGGGAAATTAATTTCGTTCTCTTAGCATTCAAATGTGGCTATCTGAGCAATGCTACTTACAATGGTAATCGTTTAATATTACCGACAAACCTGTATTAGTGGTCACCACTATAGAGCAGCATCCACCTGTGTATAAAGGCCATTCTTCATAACCCCAAAATGATACTTTCTATAGAAATCAACTTGGACAGAAAGGCCACCTGTCTATGAAAATCCCTTTTCAGGTCCTAAAGGTGACCATTATAGACAGGTTTCACTGTAGTCACAATTGTAATTTTTTATGTTACACAGAAAATGTTTAGCAGGCCTGTTTATTAGCAGTAATTTGTTGTCATAAGACCATTGTGTTCCGATGTAATTTTTGTTTACTTGTCATGCTTTTACGTACGGTAACTAAGATTGCTGTGTTTTCAATATAAACCGAAAAAGATGGCTATTTTAAACTTTGAATTTATTGTTTTCCTTTTTTGCTGAAGGGATGCCTTGGTTTGCAAATGGTATGCAGCGCTAGCAGATCTTCACCTCAAACCAAGCGAACTATCAGAAGGTGAGAATGCGTGCGTTCTATTTTCTGTTTATCCTAGTGATATGTGTGGAGGACGAAAAGACAAAGATAAACGCTTTCACATTCCACATATATATAATTCAGAGACAAGCGACTGGTTTCACGATAGGGAGAGATGGCAGAGTTCCAAGGAGTACATTTATACGGTCGTTTGTGCCAGAGCTCTATGTCGTGAGACACAGCGTAGATAAGACGACAGACAGAGCTGTTAACACGATGAAGTACAGATGGCAAAGAGAATGATTACAGGAAGACACGGCTACATATTCTTTCTGTCACGTGACTACATAATGACGACATTGAGTTCACACTGACCGCGCGTCAGCCACTACATATTTGTTGTAAGAAACAGGACTTCCAGCTTCTTTTTTTTTCAAGAGCACAGGCACTCGATTGAGTAATAATGTTTTGAATGTAGCTAGATGTGATTTAGATGTGGTTGAACACACACCGTAGTGCCACGTCATTGGGTTTGTATTCAAGGCTAGTCTTACAGTGGCACAGCTTGTTAGGTGTGTAATCAGTGTAAATGATGCAGCTGATCTACCACCAAGATTCTCAGGCAGACACTACAAACCCGCGTAGACCAGTTACAATAATTTACATGAACAATAAACTTGATAATTCTTGACAATGTGTTTGCAGCCCAGAATAGACGACCAAATGGGGACAATAACCACTCTTGTCAATAACAACAACTTGTAACTTTAATGAGAACAAACTCATCAAGTCAATGGATACTTGCATGAGACAACAATAGGGCGCCTGAAACTTCCAGGACTTCGGGAGAGGATGTTGCACCAACTTGACTTGCGTACATCAACTTGCTCCCCGATATAACTGTAACAACCTATTTTATACTAAAATCACAACAATAAAAATAGCTCCGCTACGCGGTGACTCACGGCTGATAATAACTAAAGAACACTATGATGACACAGAGCNAAAGAACAGATGCCGCTATCAAACACATTGCAAGTGGAAGGGTCGCCACCTGTCATGAAGGTACTGACCAAAGTAGATCTCCCTTGTTTTTTTGTTTTGTTTTTGTTTTTTTAATTTAGAGAATTATGTATTACACAGCTAATTAAGTCACATTAATATACAGTAAAGCCTGTCTATAACGATCACCTCTGGGACCTGAGAAAAATGACCTTTATAGACAGGTGGCCTTTCGGTCCAGGTTGAATTCTATAGAAAGTGTCATTTAGGGTTATTGAAGAGTGCCATTCTACACAGGTGGCTGCTCTATAGAGGCGGCCGCTAATACAGATTTGACTGTATTGCTGGTCCACCCAGCAGCCACATGCTGACATGTCTTAAGAGACTACTTCTCATTGATTCCTCGTTAGCGATTCCGACCTCTTCCACCTTTTTGCTAGTACATGTAGTGAATATTCTCAAAAGTCGATATTTGGAGGTCGATATCTCTGATTCTCACTGTCGCAATAGTAGAATTATCTTTTACCGATCGTTTTTTTCACATTGCATTCTAGATGTGAAATATCAAATTTGGTTGTAGTAGCATTTTAAGCCCTTTGAAACGTTTGTTGCAACATTTATCTCATTGCCCGACATAATTATACTGCGGCATTTTGGCTTTGCGAATATAAATTGCAAACATAATTTTTATTCTTCAACGTGGTTGTGACCAGTATACATTGAATTGTTTTGAGTGCCAGTTGTATATAGCAATGTTAACCCTTGTCCTGCTATTGACACACGTTTTGGAAACAATTCAAAAGTAGCAACATATAACCAATCACATAGTTAGTCCCAAGTGATCAACCAATCAACAATCGATAAAGCAACTTTAAATCTTCATTTAATTAGTTTTATGATCAGGACAAGTGTTAACTCTTTGTTATTCTCATCCAGAGGCGGAAAGAAGGATCATTCTCTGTGTCAAGTACAAAAGTCAACAACAGAACAATCGAAAAGATCAAAAGGAAACTACAAGAGCAAGTAAGCTGCTGTTCACGTCAATGGTTGTTGATAAATCTAAATAGTACATTCATTACGCTGGACACAGTGTTGTTGCTAGAATCAATGATTTTATCAAACTCAGACTATCGATCAGGAGATTAATTAGCTTTGTGACAACCCAAACCTTTTCCAGTATTAATTTTTACATTTGTTGTTTGAACTCTTTATAGGAAAATTTACTGAAATTGATTGCTCCGAGTTTGCCGTGGACATTGTATCATAGAAATGGCAAGGTATGCTGTTGTTCAAACGACGTTGATGATTATCCGTGATTATAGTTACTGACATCATATGCTTTATTTAGACTAAAGGCGCACTGAAATTTTAGCCTTTTGAAATATGTTTTGTGAAACTTTTTTGTGGCCTGTTTCTGATTTGAAATGCTAAACTCGTTATTTTCGCTTTATATCCTCGTTCCAAACACGTTATACATAGTTTATCTTTTTAGAAACACGTTATAACGTTATATTTCTTCAACTCAGGCAAAAAATTTGTTTGAACTACATGGTTTTCACGTGTTAATGGATTCATAATGCTATTATCTCTTGCTTATCGTTGACATTTTGCTTTCCAGACAGTAACACTGCTTCTGCTGAATGAAGGGGAGAGACACGCCTGGAAAGAAGTCCTAGTTCCGAGAATCAAGAAAAGTATGCAGTGTTTTTGTTAGACATATATCGTGTTTCCTTGAGCTATATGGAAAGATTCCAAAAACGACTTTTAGAATTTAAAAGGGTGTTTACTTGTTATTTTGTGGCAAATAATCATACGTGCATGTGATAGGCACCCAATCTTTGTAGAGTGTCACAATAGATAACGGGTTCTTCGTTGCATTGTGGCACTTACAAACTACATAACATTTTGAAAGGCTTTCCCGTCCTCCAAGGGTAATCTGTGATAGAGCAAAGAAACTTTGTCATTGTGATAAAAAATGCTATGGACACATCTTCTTCATGGTTACATGAGCGTTTTCATCAGGCACAAACATCTTTTAGCTGCCATGTGATAGGCTGTGTTTATCCAATAAGATTCGGTTTCTGTTTCACTGTATATAATAGCTGCGTTCTGATGGCGGATAATCTGGAACAGTGGTATTCCTTTAGCTGAAGCCAAGCTGTCTTTTGTGCTTAACCCATGTCCTGCTAAAAAACTAGTTAAATGAAGACTTGAAGTCGCTTTATTGATTGCTGATTGGCTCATCGCTAGGGACAAACTGTGTGATTGGTTATATGTTGCTACTTTTGAATTGTTTCGAAAACGTGTATACACAGGGCCGTTTTAACAAGTAGGCACCCAAAGCACGTGCTTTAGGCCCTCAGTCTGGATAGGCCCTTCTCAGTGTTATTTTAAAAATTCAAATTTATAGTATATTGAGATCTAGTGCAGTGCGCAATCAACTGCAGAATGCTACCAAGTTTTAATTTGCTATTTATGGGCAAAAGCAACATCTTCAAAATGCCAATGGGCGAACATTTTAGCACTAGTAAGTTTCGGGCTTTTTAATTGTTAAAAATTAGGCTCTCGTTGGGTAAAGTGCTTCAGGCCCTCTCAATGCTTAAAACGGCACTGTGTAGACATGTCAATAGCAGGTCAAGGGGTAACAAACGTTGTACAAGAGGTTTGAAAAAATGGTTTAGTCTTCATTGATTGGAGGTAATATCTGTGGTTTGTCGGGCAATCAATCCGAATGTTGTTTGTTTGTTATATTGTGTGTAATCTACCTTCAAACCTGTCTCGAGCAACCACTGAATGGACTGATGTAAAATGGTCTCTTAAGACAGGCAATTGCTTGTCCGTTCTCATGTGATTTGATTTTCATTGCAGTGGTATCTCGTGGTCAGAATAACTTTTCGGTGAGCAATGCTGAATTACAACGCGCTTTGGAAGACTGCTTGAAGGTACGTCCAGTCAACTTCGCTTTATATCCCATCGCTTAATATCCCGCATTAATATAACTTTGTCATTTATCCATTCTGTGGTACTATTTTTATGTTTTTTTCCTTGATGTTTATTTCAGATCCAAAGATTCAGCGCAAGATTTGCAAGCGCTTTGCCAACTCCGTATTTCGAATCAAGAAACAGCAGCGGAACAAACACCGGTTAGTAATGACATCATATCGTACTGACACCATATCGTACTGACACCATATCGTACTGACACCATATCATACTGACATCATATCGTACTGACAATCTATCGTACTGACATCATATCGTACTGACAACATATCGTACTGACATTACACTATAAAATTCAAACTGGTTATTTGCACAACGAAACTGCTTAAAATGTCCCAAAATAACAATCAAATAACAAGGTCTTTTTTATTGTCAAAGCTTCTGAATGTAACGAGCTTTTGAGGAGTTCTGTGATGGCTGACGCGTAGTCAGTGTAAACATGATCTCGTCATTGTGTATTCATGTGATTGTAAGAATATGTAGCTGTGTTATCCTGTAATCATCCTCTTTGCCTTCTAAACCTCGTTGTGATAGCAACTCCGTCTGTCTTGTATGCTACGCTGTGTCTCACGACATAGAGCTCTGATGCCAACGATCATATGTACTCCTTGGGACTCTGCCATATCTCCTTGTCGTGGGACCAGCAATGTAACAATCAAATTTTTATGGAATGCAAAAGCTTCCATTTTGTCTTCCACAGTTCCAAGAAGTCTTTGCTTGAATAGAAGAAATGTAATGACTTTTGAAAAATTTAAACTGAGGATATATATTGAAAAAACAAGTTTGGCATTTCATGGCGTTAGATGGCTGTTAGAAGTTGTATCTGTTTGTCTCGGACAAGGTGGTTTATGAACCCTCAATTACAGAACTGTTACAATACGTTCTTTTTGCATTGATTTAATGTTAGGAAGTTATTCCTGACTCTTCTTTGCGTCCAATCTCTTTTCAGGTAGCAAAGCCTTGACAGGATATTTATATGTTCACATCATTGGAGGACGTGGATTTAGGAATTCTGGTGAGGAAGACTGAGGAACGGTTGTTTGTAGACTCATAGATGCTTCTTACTGACTTAGAATGAGCTAACGAACAACACCACCTTGGCTAGAAGCATTTGCGTGATTGCGCAAATCCAGTGTTGCATTGTAGGCTGTACAGTGAAACCTGTCTGTAACGCTCACCTTTGGGCCTGAGGAAAACCGCCTAAACAGGTGGGCTTTCTGTCCAGGTTGATTTCTATAGAAGGTGTCATATTGGGGCTATGAAGAGTGGCCTTTATACACAGGTGGTTGTTCTACAGAGGTGGCCGCTAATTAATACAGGTTTGACTGGACTGTATGCTTTTAGTCTCATTGCAATGAAGAAATGCACTTGTGTTTTCAATAAACTTTGTGTGTAGTTACTTATGTGAATTTGCTTTGTGATCAATACTACTTGTATTATTGTGTCCAATGATTGTATTTGTAAGGCAGCTTTTACAAATGTGAGGCTTGGCACAGAGTAGCGCATGCGTGATATAGAACACATGTCTGAAAAACTTCTAGGGAGGTTCAGTGTTTTAGTTTCTTGAGTTGCTTTAGTTTTTTTTAGTTGGTTGAGAACAGTCAAAAGAAAATTGTGAAGTTGTATCGATTGTCAGTCATCCTTTGATTTCTTAGAAATTTCTTCCCATTGTTGAGGTTTTATGGTGCTCTTCTTTTAGATACCTACTGTGTGTTGGAAGTCGATTGCTACAACAACTTTTTCCGAAAAGCAAAGACGAAGCCATGCAAAGGCCCTGAGCCGCAATGGGACGAAGTAAGCGGAGATGATCGACAAGCTGTCATATGCTAGCCAATGCCCAGAAAGATTGTGAAAATGCAATTTGCAAATGACAAACGACTTCAAAATACGTGGTTCAAAATTTTCTTGCCTATCGAATTAACTAACACTTGTTCCCATAAATTCTGTGTGTGTTGAATACTGCCATCGTGTTGCTGTGCAACTGAAGAAATCACTTGCAACTCGACGGCTTTCAACTTGTTCGTAGAACGTGTTTTGATAGCGATACCAGTCATACCATACAGCTTTACGGCGCGAGGTCCGAGGTCGTAGAAAGTAATAATTTGCAAAACCGATATTTCGGCCTTGTTTTTCGGATTCGATTTACTTCATTTCGGATGTTGGTACCGAAATTCAGGAAACCTAATTTAATTTCGAAGTTCGTTCCATCTCTACTAGGAAAGACAAGCCGTGCTTATTGGTCTACCCTCGTTAAAGAAATTGACATTTATTTTCATTTAATGATTGTGGACTATTATTGATTGCCTTATTGTCATGTTTTCAGGGTTTTGAAATGGAACTCGAATCTGCGTTAAACTTACGAATACTCTGCTACAATCGAATCCGTCTGATGCTTGAAGATGTTTGTGGAAAAGCATCGATTGACGTGAGTCATCAGCAATCAATTCATTTAGACTTGTATTCATGTTGGACAAATAAGTACCTAGTTGCTTATAAAAGACACGTTTTACAGATCGATGCAGAGCATACACTGAAACCTGTCTATAACGGTCACCTGTGGGGCCTGAGAAAAGTGACTTTTATAGACAGGTGACCTTTCTGTCCAGGTTGATTTCTATAGAAAGTGTCATTTTGGGGTTGTGAAGAGTGGCCTTTATACACAGGTGACTGCTCTATAGAGGTAGCCGCTAATACAGGTTCGACTGTATTTACAAATGTGAAAATGGATTGAAAATGTAGTACAAAATGCAGTTGACGTGAAAAACAATTGCATGTCATTTTAATATGGTGTCATTAAAATAGGGTTTAAGCAAAAGATGTTTAGCAACTTTAAGTTAATTTATGTTGGCAAAGCATCATCATCAATCATCATCGCCATCATCATCATCGTCAACAGTTATTCAGAAAATCTGATAAGCCATATGGCTTTAACCCTTGTCCTGCTATTGACGTGTATACACGTTTTCGAAACAAGTCAAAGTAGCAACCTATAGCCAATCAGATAGTTAGTCCATAATGATCAATCAATCAGCAATGGATGAAGCAACTTCCAGTCTTCATTTAACTAGTTTTATGAGCAGGACAAAGGTTAATGTGAATGTTCTTGTGCTTTGAGCATCGCTTTACAGCTCCTGTAGCATTGCTATTGCCTAGGTGATGACTTACGATATAGTTTAAATATTAGTTTCTAGGGCTGTTGTGATGTTGGTTTTTCCTAAGAATATTAGTGAAGTCTTGTAAAGCAACTTGTTTTGATGAAAACAAACCCTAGATCTCAAACCGCTCCTTAAATTTCCAAAATTCCAAGCAAGCATCCTCATTCCTTATTCTGTGCAATTTCCTTTGATATTTGAGCTATATGGAACACTAGCCACGTCATCGCTGTAAAGCAACGATGAGGACGCGATTGTGCTGGTCCTCACTAGACTTGATTTTTCTTGATGTGTTAGAAGATTCACTATGTTCGCTCCTGTGTTTTTCGATCAAGGGTGTCTTATCTGCAGTTTAGGTGTCTTTTTCATTTGCGGTCACGAGCAATTGGGTGAAATGCCTGGTTGCCTAGATATACCAGGTCCTCTTTTGACGAGGTGGATTAAAAAGGCCAGTATGGCATGTAGAATATTCAGTAATGTTGAAACATGATCCAAAGGATTAAAGCCAAACTTGACTGTATCAATGAAAATTATTTATTCCTTGCAGTTGTCACGTGAAAACCTTGTAGACGGCCGCCAGCATCAGCTAACCGTTAGTCTTGACAAACAAGGATCTGTCACCATGGCGCTATCATTTTCTACCAACCCAGACGACATACAGCGAGAAAGCATGTCCGCCGACATAGGAGTGTTTGGTGTGCCGATTCAAGTTGTTTCAAGGTACAGTGAAACTTGTCTATAATGGTCACCTTTGGGACCCGAGACAAGTGACCGTTATAGAATGAGCAGTCTATTGATACAGATAAGATTCAAAAGCTTCAAGTCGAATTAAATTGTGAGCTGTTGAGTCATTGAATTTCTAAAATTGACTGAACAGCATCCCTAGATGGCATCCTCTGACGATCTATGCTTTTCAGCAGGAAACTGCTTTGACACTCCACAGTGTTACAGTATGTTTCTTGTATTATTGCGCTATGAGTCCAAAACCATGTGAAATATACCCTTTTCACACAGTTTGCACACAATTTTTCACATGATGTTCACGCGGTTCCTGTTCACAGTGTTGTTCAGTCTTCATTTGTAAATCTTTCTGGGGCTTTTTCAGACGAGAACACTTTGAGATCCCTCTGATTGTAATCACATGCGTGAAAGAGATTGAAAAAAGAGGTAAGACTCAATGCCATTAATCATGTTGTTAGAAATGCAATCGTAACGGTTATCAAATAATGTTTTCTCAGCGAATGACTTGAAAATCTTTCCTGTATTTTGTTAACTCGTTTTATCTACAGTCAAACCTGTCTATAACGGTCACCCCTGTGACCTGAGGAAAATATCCTTTATAGACAGACGGCCTTTCTGTCCAGGTTGATTTCCATAGAAAGTATCATATTGGAGCTATGAAGAGTGGCCTTTATACACAGGTGGCTGCTCTATAGAGGTGGCCGCTTATACAGGTTTGACTGTATTGTGACGAAATAACACTCAAAGTTAAAACGAGACCTGCTTTACAGCACATCAGTAGAACAATCATCCATGCTCGTTATAGATAAATAGATACCCTAGATAGATATTTTAATTTGATCCCAATAGAAAATATAAAAGTTAATACAGTTTTTTTTAAAATAACAAGATCCCATAATACTACACGCTATGTTGTCTGTCTGTCTGTCCGTGTGTCTGTGGGTCTGTAAGTGCCCTCGAAACGCGTCCTCCGTTGAGCTCTTCTCCATCGAGATCGTTGCTTTTCCACACATCCCTTTAACAAAAGTCACAAGAGGAAGGCCATCTTCTCTGAATGGAAGTAGTCGCACGCTCTCCTTCTCAACAACGGCGTAACTTTTCGCATTTCAAATTCGAGGTTTTCACCGCAGCTTCGCCATTTATTATTGCTGCGTGCACGGAACAATGGTTTTGTCCTTACATGATCAAGCTGTGAGACCGAAAGATGTGACCGTGGCTTCGGGTACGTCACGTTTTGGCGCTGACGTTGGCACCTGATCGTTTTGACGCCAAGACTTTTTGGCTCAGGTAAATCAGTGCGAAAAGCTGTGCAAAACACAACGAAAAGAGACCGTGGACTTGTAAACTGATGACGTCTTTTGCGGAAACCAATTTACGCATGCAAAAGCATGGAGCATGGCTGAAATACACTGTGTTTTTTTTCATCCGCAAGTCAAACAGCAAGCCTCCTAACCGTGGAGTACATGCTTACTTTGTAGATCTTGTAGCCTTGGGTATGTGTCAAATGGCCCCTGTGATGGCATTGCTTCGTTTGTGAGTAGTTTCCCTTAGGACAACTTCATTATAAATACAATACTGTGTAGTGGACATTACCTGCTACGAGGCAAAATAGAGAGGAAGAGCAAAGGCGGGCGAAGCCCGCCGTATAGGTGCGTTATCATTCGTCCATCTTATTTACCCTCAGCCTGATAGGCTGAGATGCATTATGCTGAGTCCTGCCTTTGGCCCTGGCGGCGTAGCCGCTAGTAAGATATAAATGCAATCAGTGTCATCCTGTGTGCAGAAAGTTATCAATATCAATTTTCATTTCACTTTCAGGTCGCAAGGAAGTTGGCATTTATCGCCTCTCTGGAATCTCGTCAGAGATTCAGATGCTAAAAAAATCATTCAACGAAAGTGAGTTGCTTGTGAAGGATGAGATTGTGTTAGCCGGTAGTGCATGATCAAGCCATTTGTGTCGCCGTTTAGTAAACTACTTCTTAGTACAGTGGTCGCCGCTTAGTAAAACCACCTTTGGACCAGGTCAAAATGGTTGTATTAAGCGGCGGTTTTATTAACACCTATGATGCCACACAAATTTTGACGAGGCGACATGCGACAACACTGGCCAATTTATCAAAGTTTTTCGTAGATAAATAGCATTCAAACAATTTTGGAGCTTTAGATAGTTGAAATAATTGTCACACACTTGCCTGGGAAGCGTTTTCTTCAAACTACGAAGATATTTGGTAAGGAAATCAGTGAAATTTATCCGAGAATTGTAGAATCAAATTTGTAAATTTAGAACACGCTTATTTTGTTCGAAGCTTGCCTTTCCAAGAGTTGAAGTGTTTCAAACCAGATTTGAATGTACAACCTTTCCATATCGAAGTAATAAACTCAGTTGGAAGAGCCACAGAGTAACTATGACAGGATAAAATACAGGTAAAAGTTGTGTTGTCACGGACGCCGCCATGTTTCAAGAATCTCTTTGGTCTGCAATTGCAGATCACGCGCCCAAATCATGTGAAACAAGGTTCACTACTAGCTTCATTCGCATTGGTTTATATGGACAAAAGACTGGGTTCTGAATGGCTATAGAAAAGCAACGCAAGCGCGAAGTTTGAAGGTCGTTCCTTAAACGAGTATACTCGTGAACGGCATCACAGGTGTTAAGCGAAGACAATAAATGACGTCACTTTTATCACGATGACGTCATCTTATTATTTATCACAATAATGTAATAACAGTGACAAGACTAAAGAAAAAGCCGTAACTATCCTGCCAATGTCATACACACATTCCCAACTTGAAAACAAAGTTTTTTCTAAATTGGTACTTGTACATGTTTGCATTCACTGTAGTAAAAGGTTGGCTTATACAGCACTGCACATTTCACATGATTTTTCATTCTTTTTCACATTCACATGGTTTTTCAAATGGTTTTCACAACTGATTCATAGTGGAGTGATTGTTTCACTAATCTGTTAATTTTAAGCAGTGAATGACTTCATTAGATAGATACCGGTAGGTAGATATTTTTTTTTGACCATAGAAACA
>OFHS01000739.1:2081-36082 GCA_900245855.1 Calvadosia cruxmelitensis
ATTGATTGATTGATTGATTGATTGATTGATTGATTGATTGATTGATTGATTGATTAGTTGATTGCTTGACTTGACCACTCTGCCTCTTTAAATGATAATTCTAATTAATCGTACTTACTTGCAAGTACAAATTTACGTCCGACCTACCATATTACATTTACATTCGAAAATACTTAAAGAAAACAATTAAAATTGTATATCATATCTTCTTCATCTTCTTCTTCTTCCAATAATAAGGGTAAGCTCACATTTGAGCACTCTGCCTCTTTAAAAAAGTAACAAATTCTACGTAATCTTATTTACATAAAAGTACAAATGAGCGTAAGGACAACTATGCTAAATTTACATCCAAATGGGTTTAAAAAGACAATCTTGAATATCCTACATAAAGATTTTGAGAATATATAAACTATAATTTAAATATCTAAAAATGTACATCTTGCGAAAAGGTTAGTAAAAATTAATGTTCAGCTAGCTTTGATATATAGCTGACTTGGAAAGTTTGCCGACAGTAGTTCTTTAAATTCCATTAGCGAATCCGATATATGGAAACGTACTAATTTGTCGGTACCGCCATAATTATATGAATCCGATACAGTGTAACCCCATTAATATCAACTCAGTTAATATCACAACCCGCTTAATATCACTTCAATTTGAGAACCAAGCGCTGCCTGAATCAACTATTTTAACCTGTTTAATGTCACTACCCGCTTACTATCACGATTGTTGGCTGGAAAACCATAGTGATATTAACGAGATTCCACCGTATTGCGTGATTTATTCTGTTTTCATGACAAGTTTGTTATCAATGATTCTACTTTCTATCTTGATATTTGTGGATTTTTTTCAATACAAATGAGGTATTTCTATATCATACTAAAAACAAAGTATGTTATTTACCTTGCTGTAATAGACCTACAGAATAACTCAATGAAATTTACTTTAGAAATCCCCCTAATTTTGTGGGTTAATACTCTGTAGTACTTTTCTGGAGTTCGGCTGGCTAGCATTGCTCTTGATCGACAGAATAACATTCCTCGTGTGTTTTCAGTTGTATATGATGTCACATTCGCTCGCTGTTCATCATGTTCCATTTAATTGAAAGCATCAATTCCTGATGGCTATATCTATATAATTATAGTATCCGTCTGCAAAGAGGTTTAAATAATGGCAACTTAAGTTATGGTCAAAATTGAACGGTGCGTAAAAATATATTTTTTCAAGGAGTTGAATACCAACGGCGGAAACATAGCTGTACAGTAGAGTATTTCAATTGTTAAAACTTTGAGTGCATCTCACGTTGTTGCCGAGCGGTATTAATGTTATTTTATGCTAATTCTTTCTGAAGAGTGAGCGTTTCAGAAGACGAAAACTGCACCCGACGGACATCACGTAAAGAACATTCGCTCCTTGGCCTTCGACGGCCATCTTGCGCTGCATCTGAAGCATATCTTATTTGCTACCTCGACCCCTCCGTGGTTTGCACGATCGTCACGCATGCGCCAAGTCTCGTCTCGTCTTTCAGTGGTGCCAATGCGCCAGCTGACAATGCGCAAGTCAGCCGCCATGTACTGGTACTGAAAAGTGGGCCGATGGACTTTGTTGCTTTGGCAACAATTGTTTGGTCAATTCTCAGCCATATTTAATCGTTCATTAGTTCGAATTACATGCAATAACCAATACATTACAGTACAGTGAATTGTGATTTCTAACAATTTATGCGTTTTTATCGTTTTAACTTGCCCAAATAAGCTCACTTGCATACGGTTTGTGTTTCAGCTCAAAAGGGGATCGGTGAAAATCAGTGAATATTTTTTCCATTCCAGACCATTTGAAGCTTTTGTCAATCATACCATGGGAATATCGTGCTAATGTTTGATTTGTTCCTTAATTCTTTTGTAACTGGGACCCATTAAACGGCACGGTTCAATGATTTAGCATTGAAGTCCGATTAAGCGGAGAGGACTGCATCGAAGCAAGCGCTTTTAGTATCGTAGTTTATCTCGATTAGGACCCAGGCTTTGAAGCAGAGTATAACAGAATATTAAACAAGTCTTGACAACATACGAGGAGTTTGCATCAAAAGAGAAAAGTTACAAAGTTGTGGAATCTGTGAGACGGTGTTATAAAGCATTGAAATGACATTACCCGGCATACTAATAACCGAGTTATAACACTGTGCCTTCAGATTGAGAATTCGTAATTCATTCCATGGCTTTGCTGTCGTTGTCTTTATTTTTAGAAGGAGTGATAAAGATTTGTGATAAATGAAGTATAAAACTAACGGCTCAGAGAGAGAGAGAGTGCTCCAAAAAGCGACTTCTCGTTAATTTCGGAAGCAGCTCTGTAAAGTATGAGGGAAACTTCGATATTTTCTGGCATTTGTAAGTGGCAATTCCCTTATCCCAGCAGCTAAGTCGCCTTTACCATAATTTATTTACCCTGCCAACGGCAAGCGAATCAACGCGTTTACTCTCCGTTCGTGTTGTTAACATTCGGTGTCAATGAAGCGTTCAGAGCCTATAATGATGTGAGATATTGTTTATCAAACTACTCCATGAACAGAAAGTGATTCAACTCAAACAAAGACTCCCAGATGCCTCTTACCCAGGCTCTCTTTCAAATGAGAAATGTACCATTTAGAGTAAGGATCTCCCCATTGTGGCACAGGGACATCCCCATCAGATTTGCTGGTTGATTGATTTGGTAGTGAACACAGCCCAATGGGCTTCGGGTGGCGCGATTTTAATTGACTGCTTCGCGCACTATTAGAGTGAATAAGAAATCGAGAGATCAGAGGTTAACCAAACCTTTATGCAGACAAGCTAGTCAAATTGTTTAAAACTTGTCGTCTACGGCTATTTTTTACATCGATTTGGTGTTCAAGTTTGTCGCGTTACATCTGGTAAGTACATCATTGATTTTAATATATGAAAATTAACTTCTATTTTGCCATGGTCGCGTGACATTCCATCTATTCATGTATTGTCGCAATTAATCCTGGAAAGCCGTTGCTCGTATCGCGATCAATTATCACCCATCGCAAGTAATAAACATGTGGAAAATCAATCGTACAATTTAGATGGAATTCACACCCAACACCTTTACCCTGGCAAAGTTTGCATTCTCCGTTGGCAGTTGTGATATATAGTTTTTATTTCCTACCACAGCGCTGTCAAGTCTTTTCAATTTTGTAGCTATCGCTACGAAGATTTGGAATATTCGTAGGGGAAGTTGAATTGTTTGCAAAACTTTATTTGACAGTAATTATCTATTTGATCTGATTTTGAAGGGCTCTGTTTGAAAGGAATATCTAGCGTTCCTTTGAGTTTTCTAAACTAAGATTTAAAAGTAAAGTTTCTTCCTTATCGTGAAACCAAGGTTGACTCACACTTTTCTTCGCTTTTCAATTTTTTAACCAGTTTGAAAATCTCGATGTTTCATAGCAGAACTTACAGGTCATATTTAAAGCTTAATGATTATGTAATAGAATGAGTGAAATAATTACATTTCCTGACACTAGTTAGGGCTTTTGAGATTCTAGCCTAGCTTACATTATGAAATACATTATTCAATCTAATATGGCTCGCAATAAGTTGTTTCCAAATTTGAGCGAAATGACGTGACCTGAGTTGTAATGATATGGCGCAGCACTTGATTTCCTAAGAAGAAATGTTCGCGTAATTATGATCCGATTTGATTTGAAGATTATTATTATTTCTCCGGAATCATTATATAGTAGAGATGTTTGCTCAATGGAAGGGTATCAGTGAGTCTTTAAAAAAATACGCAAAATTCTACTGGAGCTATGTCTTAATTTATTGCAGCTGTGTAGAATGTCAATCCATGTCATCAATCATACGTCTTCTAGTGACCAGATTATGACGTTTATCCATCGTCATCATTTGACGCTGCTTCTCTTAATTATCCTCGTTGCTCCTGTTTCACCATAATATTATCGAAAACTTGACCTTCACCCAGCGTTGCTAATTTTGAGTCTTAGAGGCCCTTGGCTAACAGTCATACACTCATGATTAAGTAAGTCAATTAGATCGTTCGGATTGAAATTTTGACAGTGGATTAATCCAAACTTGCATTATTGGATCCGATTTGAACACTGAGGTGCGATCGATGTGATTGTTCCGATAGGGTACTTGCCAGTTATAGGCTATAAGTAATTCATCTTCGGGCTCAAGGTTTCAAAACATTACATCATATGTTTGTCCTTCGTGTTTTAGCCGCGATGTCGTGGAGGTGCTTCGCCTTGCTCTTGTGTCTCGGCTTTGTCGTGCTATCAAGTGCGCACGGTAAAACAGACGCAGGCTCGGGATCTGGAGCAGAGTCTAGAAGCCACATAAGTGAAGAAGAAGACGGTAGGTTGTTAAGGATTTGCTTGGCAATTCTAACGTTTTTGTTTGCTGTGTAAAAACGTACAGCAGTTCTTAATTCAATGTAAGCATGTAACTGTTGAACAGGTCAGTGTCTGTGACGTAAAAAAATTGCTCCGTTATACAAAATTATTGTATATGGTTTTAACTAAGCTGAATTAAGATTTGGTTACGTATACCTGTATGGAAGAGAGGTCGCGTATAATCGAGGTTTCTGTAAGCAATGGCTCTCTCCAGTTGACAGCTGACAGAGATGGGATCATTCGGGAGGTGGAGTTTCTATGTCAATGTACAGCTGCTGTGAACGAAGCCATGTCATTGATCGTGTAGCAAACGCACTCTATTACTGTATTAGCCAACAACAAGTTCAAATTATCAAACAAAAGAGAACTGTAGCTGTGTGCAATTTGGCAAAATACATGTGAAAATTCAACTAAGCTATTTGAGCCCAAAACAAACACCTTAGGCATTGCTCAAATAAACTGCTATCGGAGCCTCAATATCATGGCTCACGGAAATGTTACAACCAAATGTCAGAAACAAAACAAACAACAAGAGTTTATTCCATAACTAAAGAAGACACTTACATCTCATCGAAGAGAGAAGTGAGAGCAACCCACTCTCGTCGTGGCCTTTACAACAACAAGAAAATGATGATGAAGAAGAAAACCTCTAAAATGCCTATGCGTGGCCTTTTATATAAATGCGTCCCACGTATAAACCAACCAGGTTCGACTATTAACTAAAGACTAAATTACCTAATTACCTACAAAGCTAAATCAAAACGAGGCTATCTCTTTATGAGGCCAGCGATAACAATTACCTAACCAAATTACCATGCTGGTTATCACGTGTCAGCCATTCGTTGAATTGATCAAATGTGGACTGTGGACAAAATGAATTTGATGGATTTCAAGTTAGCTGACCTCTGAACCCTATGGTGATACAACGCTGCTCTTAGTGTTCGTCCTCATATTCTGCAGCCTTTAAAAGCAGCTAATCTTGTATTGTGTGTTGCGAAATCCTAACAATTGTTTAATGTTGATATATAAACCTGTTTATGGTATGCTAGGACATGGCTAGAATTACAGTGAAACCTGTCTATAACGCTCACCTCTGGGACCTGAGAAAAATGGCCTTTACAGACGGTGGTCNCTTTCTGTCCAGGTTGATTTCTATAGAAAGTGTCATTTGGGGTTATGAAGAGTGGCCTTTATACACAGGTGGCTGCTCTATAGAGGTGGCCACGCCGCTAGTACAGGTTTGACTGTAGTTTCTTGTTGGCTGATCAGATGAGCTGTCTCATCAGGCTTGGGTATAAGGATTACAATGAAATTTCCAGTATTATGAATATGCAATGCAATAAAATCACAGTGCACGTTCTAAATTTGATAACGAAAAATTACAATAATACCTAAAATATATTAACCTGTGATATTTACAATTTAAACAATTCTTGCAAATTTTCTCCAGGTGTGAAGTCTTTGATTTTACAGTATATAACGTGACAGGCAGTTAAGTAGGTTTTAAATCATGAAGATGATTTTGTTGCCTGTATTTAAATATGATAAGCTAATCGCGTTGTTTGAATTATTTCTTGCAGGAATACCAAATATGAAAGCCATGCATCACATCAAGAAGGGTAAATTCGATTGATCGTAAATCAGAAGACAGAATTTGAACAAAAAAGGATTCCTGGTTATACATTATGTCTGAGGATTTTGAATGAAACTGGATGAAACTTCTCAGTTTGATTCAATTACTGTTTAATATAATTATTTTAATTCAAATTATACTCAATTTCGCTTAATTGGACCAACATAAAATGAGACCAGCTGCACTTTCGGATCAAAACATGCCAGGGCGGAATCATTTTGCCACAACATTTCAGCTCCGGATAATTGGTTCAGCCGCTTAATTGATCCAAATGACAGTCTCCCAATGTGATCCGATTTAGCGGAGTAACGATGATGGTAAAATATGAAATTATACACATTGCAGAGTATACAGAACAGACAAATAATTAACATGCTAATAATTCATACCTGCATTTCACTATACTGCAAAGGCAACTTGCACGACGTCAAAGTGTGCACATTTCACTTCTAGGAAAGAATTTGTTCCCGAATCCAGAAATGTTTGAGAAATTAAGCATCTTATGGATATCCATCATTCGAAAATTATGGAAATTTTGGAAAGTAAAAGGTATTTGGAGAAAATTTTGCAAGAGAGAAAGTGCTATCCGAGAATGTCATTATTTCAAAACAGTTGCTTTCAAGAACTGTTGTGGCAGCGTTTGGAAAAATGTTCAAGAGTTGAAAATTCACCGAAAAGCTAACAAAAATCGCTCATTTTTGAACAGCTATAAAAACTTTCTGCAATTAATTTGCTAAACACAGACAATATGAGCTGAACTGCGTGAGACTACATGAATATCAGTGGCTTTTCATACGAGACGGAATATAAACAACATCACAGGAACGACAGTACATGCATTAACAACCTCGTTTACTTAACAACGTGATTCTGAGACTAATGACTGACTTAACTGGATGGTGCTCTCTCGTTTGCATGCTGACACCATCTTTAACAACTGTTTACTGTATTGATATTAACAGAGATTTGTTCTATGTATACATACTCCCTGATAGTTTCAATTAAAGGTGCATAAAATGTATCTATTTTGCAGCATGTAATGTTCATGATGCTATACCAATTAATTAAACGTGTTAACATTCAGTTAACTCACGACGTCCTTATGACGTCATACGACGTTCTTATGACGTCGCACGACGAAGTCACGGCATCTTTTAAGTTGCGGGTAGGCGTACTGTATTTTGTTTACCGCATATGAATGTCGTACATGTTGACAATTTCTAGGAAGTATTCTAAGCCCTCCCCTTTGTTGTGCCAACAAACCAAAAATAAGATTAGAGTGCTGTATAAGGTTTCATTAAAGCACGAGTAACCGGTAGCTTCTCGGTTCTTGATGAACTACCATCGTGCTTCTATAGTGTGTACGCTGTAGACCACACCAATCCTAGTTCCAAATATGAAGCAGTTTTGAGATAAATTATAGATAAGGTAGCCGTGCGCCTCGTTCGATATCGGTGTAGTAAACTGTCAACTTAACTCTGCCTTACTGTACATCACATCTGTGCTGTACATCGGCTCTTTCTGAAGATCTGTTTGCTATTTCTAAATACCGTCTTTAATATAGTACTGTTGGAGATTGAGATTCGGTAAATTTTATAATTTGAAATTTGACACTAAAGGGATAGCTTGCTTCAGCTATGTGTGTTTAATTTCAATAAAGGACATTAGCCAATCTAATAAGTGTTACTTGATGTTAGATAAGATGTTGACATAGAGGAGACACTGAAGATTGCATGTGCGAGCAGCAACTAACCCAAACTCAAGTGAATCTAGTAAGACAGAGCACGTAGATATAATTATTTCAAAGGCTCATGTGTACTATTAATGACGTAGACATTAATTTGAATAATTAAGCATCCACAACATTAGACTTCTGAGCTAAGATCAACTGATCTCTATCAAAGTACAATACTAATCAAGAGACTAATTATTTCAACCAGTATTGAACAGTAATTATCTGTAGTAGTATATATAAGAGTGTTTTAATCCTGTCCATTTGAATCAAGGCGCTCACCAAGTGATGCATGGAATGGTGAAGAAGTTGTTCACTCATGTTGGGAACGTAGTTTCAAAGCAAATTGGGAAGACACTGAAGAAGCAAGTCGACAAAAGTATGCTCATTTATAAAGTAACACTTTAAATTTTCCAAAATTAATATTAGATATAGCAGCTTTGATTATCCACTAATTGAGAATATAGGCTTTGATATTTCTTGTTGACAACAACAAACAGTAAAATTAATGTTTACTGAAAGAACAAACAGTACTTCATTGAGTATATTTTGATTTTTAATCATGAATTGCTAACGATATTCACTGTATAGCTGTCTGCACGCAGGTCATTTGACGCTCATTAGAGTCCAAACTGTATTAATTAAGCGATTCCCTTTGTTTTAGCAATCGGCTACTGAAATAATTTACAATACAATTGCATCACTATATGACGTCATTGCAGCCTAGAATGTCTAGAACACTTAAATTGACAGTCAAGCAATTCTTTATTTAGCAACCATGAAAGAAACCATTAAAAAGTGGTCTCGTAATACATTTGCTTATCTAAACTTATAAAGTTTCCTATGATCCTAGAATTTATCAACGTGCTCGCACTTTAACGTGATCGATAGGGAAGAAATTAGGTCCCTGCAGCTGCAGTAGAATCAGACTCTTGAACTTGAATTAGTTTTAATATTTTTGATCTCATTCTCCTTATTTTGATAGTAAACAATTACTTTCTTCTTTATTTCACAGAGAACGAGGTGGGATCTTTCAAGCTCAAACCCGAACCAACTCGAGCTGAAGAAGAAGTCGATTCAATTTCAACGGACGCGGCAAATTCTCAAACAGGTAATTCGTGTAAGGAGACCCAGATATTGTCAATCGCATACCGTCATGTATGAGGTATCATCGGCATTGATTTCAGTTTCTTTACCACCTGAAAGAAAGCCTTTCCCCTTAGAACGCAATGTTGCCTTGCATTTTCCTCCACCCTATGAGATGTCGTTCGACTGAGTTTGGTCACAGTGTTGTCACTATCGCATTGAACAATATTGTTACCATATCAAATCATATCAAAAGGCTCAATATATTTTATATATTCGTCTGTTCTATATCTTTCCAGTCAATAACACTGGAAAAGTACCAACTGGTTTGAAAAAAGAGCCTACAAGAGAAAACCCTGTAAACCTCGACACGAATAATTCTCCACTGATGAAACAGCCAGGTGAAAANACCATAATTATAATTGACCATTCCCATCAGAACAATGCTACTAATGTTAGATAGATAGATAGATAGATAGATAGACATCAGTATATTTAAGACATATAAACACTTTAATACAATATGTGGCTATAATAAGCTACATTACATTAAACGATCTGTAAACGTTTCAATTCAATCAGGTATTTCTTGCAGGTATTTCTTGTTAGTATACTGTAAACTACAGTATGTAGTTTCAATTATTGAAAAATAAACTACTAAATAGTCCTAGTACAGTAATTTAAAATATTCTTCGTAGAGATGACAAGTGATTAAGCGTGTAAATTCAATGTATAAAGAGAGGAGAGCCAAACTCGAACTAGTACTGATTATTGAATACAGACGACCCCGCTTAATTGCAGTACAATTTGGACCGATTAACCGAATAGTATCAGATACCCGGAGGTCAAATGTTGTTGTGACATGATTCCGTCTTCGCATGTTTGGTCCAATAAAGCGGCTTGTCCGATTATTTGTTGTTACAATTAAGCATATATTTATTTATATGTAGAAGTAATTGATAAAAGTAAGAAAATTGCGTTTGAAAGTTGCAGCAGTTAGGAAATCCAGTAAATGATCTCCAAGAATATTGACTGGCCAATCAAAACAGTCTAAAAAAGACAAAGTTATGTTCAGCAAGGCTTGTTGATGGTTGACATATAATCGACAACACTGACCTATTATATCCGTCGTATGTTAAACCATGTGATTCCTGTTTCTTTCCACAGTTCCTGGCGCCGTTCCACTTCACAGCCAACCAACTCCTCCAAGTGGAAACATCGACGCAAGTACGAACACTAAATTAACAGAGAACAACCCCACTGCTCAGAAACCACATTTAAGTAAGACCAGACCAAACCAGACGGACAATAAAAGTACAGCCAAACAACAGAACCATACTGAGACGACAGAAGATCAAATGATGACGTCAGTGGGTGGGATCCCCTTGCCTAAGAACGATCGTAGGAGCTCAATTGAGAATGGCATTGACGATGACACAGACGATGAAGCCGATCAGGACAATACTCAGGATGAATCGGGCGATGATTCGTCAAGTGCTGACTCAGATACTGAGAAGCAACGAAGACAGAATTTAGCAAGCGTTGTTAAATACGCCCCAAATCCGAAGACACTATACGTCAAGGCACCGAAGCTATCCAAACTTCATAAGAAACTTACAGAAAATCCTATTGCAATACTGACTAAAGAAGTCAAATCTCAGAATATCAAAACTCTACCAGTTCATTTCACTGAACTAAAACCCTCATTGGTTGTCAGGAATACTACACAAACAGGATATAACGGCGCAGCAAAAACCATCAATCCGACTCACAAGAAAAGAGTTCAGGGTGACCGAAAATTTACCGTGGAAACAATTGAGCTGGATCGTGTGCGTGACATGCTAAGAAATGCCAAAAACTCAACAACTGACTTGACTGAGACAGTCAATGACGAAGGCAAGTGACGAAAATAGGACTTTTAAAGACATTTAGGACTTTTAACTTGTAAATAGGACTTTCAAAATTATAGGTAATTTTAAGGTGATTTAATAGATCGTTCAGATACTTTTATTAAGCAATTTGCAGATACTGTAATTATAAACAAGTTCTATAATAATACAATTCATTAACGAATACCTGTATTGACGCACCGCTACATATATGAACGAGTCATTCCAGCTGAGATGTATGTTTAAATGTGGAGGTTGTTTATAGCGGAAGATTTGTGTTTTGTAACGAAGATCATCATTATCCTTGCTCAGTTTGGAGAGATTTCAGGTTATTCCATTTATACATGCTTGTGAAATTGTCCGTGGTAGTGCAGTCGACAAAATCTCCTAGATCATTTTCATGCAATTCCTATGTATTTAGGTAAATCATTTTTCTTGCAGTATAAGACCTCAGGGACCATTTATAAATTGCACCGCGGGTTTGTACAGAAAAATCCAAACATTGCCAACTTTTATTTCTTTACCCTTGAAACCTTGTCATCATGCTAGCGAGAGCAACTGACAATGTCCCTCACGCGAAAGAGACATTTTATCACTGTAACATGGTAGTCTGTAAGCGAGACCATGCCACGTGGCCCCGACAGTCTACCACGGACAATCCCAATGCATTTCGGTATACATACGTGAGTTGAACTCTGCCAAAGGTGAAGACGCTAGGAAAAAGTTTTATTTGAAACGCAATCAGCCATACTCTTGTCTGCTATTGTCAATGATAGTCAATTTCGAGAATTGCTGTCAAAATTGTCAATTTCAACTCTATCTCACGTGCTAGAAAAATTGCATTCCTAAATGCACTTGGACTGCACTTCGTCAATTCGCTAATGCATGTCGGGATGCAAGTTAGTGTTTCCAGGCACGTGATTTTGAGTTGAAATCAACAATTTTGACAGCCAAAAACAATGCCTCAAAATGACCATCGTTGACAGGAGTACTGGTGGTTTCGTTTTAAACAAAGCAATTTTCTGGCATCTTGACCCGTGGCAGAGGTCAACTCACTTATATACCGAAATGCACTGGGACTGCGCATGGCGAATTACCTTGTCTGTGAATGGAAATTCTTGATCTCCATAGCAAATGTTCGGACTACTGAGTCACATGAAGCAAAGTGAACCAAGGCATGATATTATGACGGCTTGTCCTTTATTTAATACTGCAGTTCCGCTACCACCTGTCATCGCAGAAGATCCACAGGCACAAGATAACGAAGAAGAGCAACCACCAACGCCACAGCCCACCGAGCAGACGGCAGAAGAGGGAATCAACCCACAGTCAGGTACAAAGCTCACTCGAGATATTAAAATTCACAGTTTTATGGGAAAGATTCATCTACGAAGAGTGTAAATCGGTACTTTGCTATGCAAGGTACAATGGTTAGCTTGGATGAACTAATTTGCGTTTAAGAAAGAAAATCTAGCAATTTTAACGTGAGTAACTATTTGAGAATATAAAAATATGATATATACTGTAGTATAGAAAGTATAAATTTCACAAAATATAAATATATGTTTTTATAAATGCATGATACTGGTTTAATGATAAGAAGCTGGATGTCGAATATTAATTGAATTAGGCGATTGGGTTAATTAAATAAACTCAGTGAACTAACTTCACATCACTTGACCTCTATTATATTGTAGGCGATCCCCTGTGGACCTGGGAAGGACTGCCAAGTATTTCTCCAACAGGAGAGCAACAACAACAGCAACAACAACAACAGCAGCAACAGCAACAGCAGCAACAACAACAACAGCAAGGAGGTATGTTTGGCCGAGGAAGTTCACAGGGAGTGGATCAGACTGTAGAAACCCCAGTATCACGGCCGAAAGGAGCAAATTTGGATGTAGTTTGGAATTCATACGAGACAAGAGTCAAACTTTGTTTTTGTTTTCACTCGTATACGAAGTCCTGTATCTCCTTAACGTCGCCATCCTTTCAAGTCTAGCAGCAACACAAATCGATCAGATTTTCTTCCATATCTGCTACAATAAGGCTATTGCTGGGCGAACCCCTCCGGCATTGACAAAATGTTAATTAGCTATTTCTATTATTAAAGAATGGAAATTATTGTCATCGTGATGTACATACTGTATGTGCGACTCCGTCTCAGAAAGTCTGAAATCATCTCTTATCCCAAGAGAAGGAGAACACGCATGATCTCCCTAGAAAATGCTGCCGTACTGTAGCACCTCTCTTTCATGTAGCCTCATTTCTATATATTGATATAGTATTGATGTCCTCTGCTACGTGGAGTTGTTTGCTGGTCGTTACACCGAATAGATCTTGTTGTTTGAAGTCCATGATTGTGATGACTGTCTACCTTGACTGAGTATAACGGGAATCAACAGTACATACACTGAAAAAAATATTTTCTAGCCAAGAATTGTTTTCTTGTTTCAAGTATCAATTTTCTTAAAATAAGGCTTTGTTGGTGGAAGAACAATAGCAATATTCATATTTGGCTAAGTAATTTATGGCTTAGAGCGTGGACAAGTATTTGTTTACTAGATTTAAGAATAATATTCCTTGAAACGAGAAATTTTGTTCTTAAAATGGTTACACTATTTTTGCAGTGTAAAATCAAAGTCATAAATTATTTTTTCTCTTCAAATAGTTGGAAAAATAATTGGACTACTATAATCTTTCTATTACAATGGTCTTTTTATCTATCTATATATTAGTGTAAATAATTGTAAAAATGTACATAAATGTAAGGTGTAATTTACTGTTTTCACGTGCAGAGGAAGTGGAACTTCCAACGACTGTTGCTCCTGAGCCTGAACCAGAGCCAGAGATGAACAAAGGAAATCATTACGTCACGACAGAGTCACCGATGCAGGGATCAGGTGAGAAGGGCTCCCAAGTCTTAGTCTATACTCAAAGTCTATGGACCAGGACTAAAGTGTGGGATAGGGCTAAAATAAAATCCCTTACTGATGTACTGTATCGTTTATTAGAAGAATGTAGCCCGAGACTCGTTATCTTTCCTGACTATACAGATTGGTCTCTGTCCATGAGTTAGACGACCTATAGACCAGGTACAAACCGTGTGCCACAGGACTAAAATAAAGTCCCTCACTGATGTACTGTATCTATAGTAGGAGAATTTAGCCCGAGACTCGTTTTATTCTCTGACTTGACAGATAGGTCTCTGTCCATAAGTTGGACGTGAGTCTGCAGTGGACATTGGAACGACGTTAATGTCCCATATCGACGCAGCACTCCCTCTTTTAATATCGATGACAATCTTCTGCTCAGAAACAACCTTGATCTGACTTCATCAGATGTGGAATACTCACATTGCTTACTTACATAAACCTAAAACTGACTCGAATTAGTCTAAAACAATTACAATAAAATAAACTATAGTTAAATTAAGAGCCCAGAATAGGATAGCCTTTTATTGAGATTTGCGTTATTTTAACATGAATGACCTTCAAGGAATGTTTCCATCCAATCATGAATCCGAAATCCCGATCTTCATTTCAGCAATTGGCGAAGTGCAATTCGATAATAATCCACCAGAAGTGATATTTGGCAAACCGTCTGTTTCCTCTAAACCAGGTACGTTGAAATAGAAATAAATCATTGGGAGATCTTTTTATTTTTTTTACAATACCAATGAATTTTATTCGAGAGTTTAAAACAATACAAGATCAGAAATAAATAGGTAAAACTTAATCTGACAAGCAAATACAATAACATCCTCAATTAGGAGTTCACTTGTGGACATCCACTTTAAACTTGATTCTATTATATTTCGATTTCAGTCTCAGTGGGTCCAACTGAAGGCCACGAAGCAACAGCCGAGATATCATTAACCCCAACTGTGGAGGAGAATCTCCCAACGGAAATCAAGAGCGTGAAATCGAGGTTGTCTGTTCTGGAAGATGCAGTTGCCGACATTGTCAGCAGAATCAAACACGTGGAGACGGAGCTTGGTAATTTCAATAAGAAAGGAAATATAAAATCCATTTTTATTGCACAATTGCTACTGTGATTAGTTAAATGTTGCCTGAGAATGGTGATCTAGAATGATAGGTAGATAATGTATATATTTTCGCTCTTCTATAGATGCCAGAATACCATTTTAAGACATAAAACATCATTTTATTAGATATTGCTTTGCATATGTTTCAATTACAGTCATTTTCATGTTTACTTCTATATGAGGTTGTGTAAGTTTCATAGGCATGCTATTACATTCGTCGCTCTATAGTATTGCGGCTAGGATACCTGACTCCCAATGCGGCATCTCTCGTTCGACCTATACTACGCATTGGACATGTATAGTAGTGAGATCGGGTTTTCGCCATAACGAAGACACACCTTTGGCTTATTATCTTTATACGCTTTTAATTATCTCTATGCTGTAGCTGGCATTAGGTATGATCGATGCCTTTGGCTGTTAAGAGGCAGTATAACTGTATATGTATCCTCAATGCACAGTTTCTTGTTATTAATGAGTAGAAACGATAAATGCCATTGACAGTGTTTGATATCATGGAGGAAGTTAGTGTGCGGCTCTTGTCGGAACGACTTGGAGATAATTTAATTTTTTTTATTTTTTTATCACAAGCCACATAAATTTATTTCTTTCAAATCTCAAATAATTTAATAGAGATAATTTAATACGATTGTGTTCTGTCGTTGTCCAATTTCTCGTATCTCTCTCTCTGCTGTCTTCAGAAAGCATCTCAGCAGACAAGCCTTCAGTGGGCAAACCAGAAGGAATCAAGTCACTACCACCGTCTTTGAATTTCCCCTTGCTGCCACCCGAAGCAATGATCCCCGAAGGAGCCATCCAAGAGAACGAAATGCAGGAGGAGGAAGGGGGCTCTCCCTTGCCAATGGAGGGACGCAAAGTCATCAAGCAGATCTTCATCCCGTTACCACCTCCACAATCACCAGCTGAGGAAGAGATCTCGCGAGGATCACCGGTCCCCGGTTTGCCATTCCCAATCAGTTTAATCGTCGGGAAGCTCTTGAGAAAGTTGATCCGAAACCGACAAAGAAAAGGTAGACCACGGGTCATAAGCAATGTATAAGGCATGTCATTAATGTGCAATTTTTTTCGCTCGCTTTTAATTTTGTACTTATCACGCGATCGAGAACACAGCTACGTTCAAAAACTGTAACTAAGATTATTTTACATCACCTGTCTGTCAACTAACGAAGGCTATTGCCTACCGCGGCCTAGAGCATACATCCAACCTCTTTAGTACATGAACTCGTAAGAACGTAATACAATTCCCAGAAATTGAAAGCCACTGAAGTCATCTACAGCTTGATCCCTGAAGGCAATATCAGTTTCTTGAAGTCAAAAAGCAAGTTTGCGATCCAACCCAAGAGACTTGTTTTGGCTACCAATTTGTCTGTGAAATGCACTATCTTACTTGAGCCTTCACGAGAACATGATTATTCGGCGACACTTTTCTGCATTCTTCTTGCTAATTCTGGCAATTTTGATCTTGTTTATGCTTTTATTGAATTTAGAGCAAACCCACCATCTGACCCCTACCCCAGATGAAGACATGCCCCCTACAGAACATGACATCAATCGTCTTAAAATGGAAATCAATGCAAAACACATGTTTGATAAGCCATCTAACACTGGAGAGAATTCAGTTCAGCAGATGTCAGAATCTCCAAGCGAAGAGACAGCAAAGCCAAACTTCCTTACAATGTTGTTGTCGAAGCAAATGGAGCCCCAGCAGGAAGGTAAATCCTGCAAGATGTTATGTCATTTGTTAATTTTGTCAATGCATTATATCAATCAGCTATTATTGATTGTAAGTACAGTACTATCTAGAACCCATGCCTCCACGGAGTCCACGCTAATTCTGGGTAGTTGGTCGTAAACGCGTGTTCGAGTGACCACGTTGTTGAGACTGGATGAGATTGATTACAAGTTATTACTGAATGTGCATAATTGCTCTTGTCTATTGAATATGTGTCGCTTGGCAGATATAATTGACTTTACTTTGCGGGAAATCAAATAGCATTTTAGACCTGAAACGTTCCATTAGTTATCTAACAGGTAATATTTTCTGTTCAGAAAGCAAAACATTCGACATGCCTTCAGCGTGTGTGTTCTTGGACATGTAATCCCTTTTAAACGCACAATGAATTTTATAAAAAAGCATTTCCAGTAAGAGTCTATTGAGAGTGATCAAGGGGAAATCTCCAATAAGATAGAATCTCATCAAATCTCGACAAAAAGTGTTTCTAAATCTCGTTAAATATTATAATAATAATTATGACATCAGAGGAACGATGGGGTCACTGTAGGCCACTTTGCTGTCAACATGTGATACATTTTGAACGCCATTAATTATGGGATGTACAATGGTTGATGAATGGCACATCTCAAAACATCATGGAATGTACAATAAAATCATTAACGCGGATTATGTGAGCTTTGTTTTTGCAGACAATGACGGTTAATATACAATTGCACGGTAGAAAAACAACATTTTATAAAACAGTAATAACTAATTATATGTCACAAATTAATGTAATGTATCTGATTCCATGAAGTCAATTATCCAATGAATATAAATCACTCTCACGTTTTTTTGGTTATTAATTAATTAGATAAATGTATCCCCGTTACTATAAGCCCGGTTAATATCACAACCCACTTAATATCACTGCACTTTGAGAACCAAGCTATTTCAGAATCAACTATTTTAACCCGCTTAATATCACGACCCGCTTATTATTTATTAACAAGGTTTTACTGTAACTAATTAGCGTTTTATGTATTTTCCAATTCCGTTTTAGCAAGCTGCGACCCGCCTTGCATGAATGGCGGAAAGTGCGTAGCTGACAATGTCTGCAGATGTTCACGATTCCTCAGCGGTGACCAATGCCAGAGCTTGAACATTCCAGGTCGCTTGCCAGCGAGATGGGAAGTGGAAAGAGCGCGAAACAGCAAGCGACATCACAGACCACGCTCTAACCCTATGCGAGGCTTCTTCGACCACCTCTTATCCAATCTCTTTCATTCGCCCAGTTTCGCTGGAGACTCCAATCCCATGAAACGAGACGACATCCTTGTGAACGAGGCCAACGGTGATATCGAAGACAGAACAATCGAGAAGCAATTTCCTTTACCTATTCGTGAGCGTTACTATGACAACTTCGAGTAAGCATACCAACTTGAGAAAACCATTCTCACATTATTTAATTTGATGATTCCTATGATTGGAAAAAGACATCAGGAAAATGATCAGCTTGGATCAACCGAGTCGAGTCAGAATTGTCAAGAAAACCAAAATCCCGACAGGGAATGTAGTATCATCTATTGGCAATGAGATATAGATTATTACGAGAAATTTGGCTGTTTGGATGAAACTAATGATGCTAATATTTGTAAACAATTTTCTGACATTCAAATATATGCATCCTTACTATCAAATACTCTACTCTTTGAGTTTATTTTTGTTTGTACCATAATGAAAACATAATGGGCTATTATTGCGTTAGTTGAGTTTGGATTATGGCGAGCAGTTAAGCATCTGAAAGCGATACATTAGGTTTAGAAACCAGAGGCCCAAAAATCAAACTGAAATGTTACCACAAAGGTTACATGGTTGACACATGCTTATAATTTAATTCCCGATTTATCAACTATAATCAATTGACTTGATTGATTTGATTGATTAGTTGATATATTTTTCGTAAAATCAATACGAAAGGCAAATACAGGATGTAAATATCACAAACTCATAGCCTATGATAGTTTACAATATTTCACTAAACTTATTTTATGTAAACGACACTTAAAACGATACAATGTTGATGCAGTGACAACATCATCAGGCAGATCGTTCCACCATGGAAGCACGCGGGAGCAAAAGAAGTTCTTGATAAAAATATTTGCATTTGCACGAACTGCCATGTTATCCAGCTTCATGGAATGACAACGCATTGTATATTTATTTTATTTACTTCGTACGCGAATAAATCATCTTTTTGTAGATCAAACAAGATTTTCAAAATTTTATAAACCATATGTAAATCAAACTTGACTCTTCGTACTTCCAGAAATTCAAGAATAAATTTGACCAAATTGTCATAATAGTCCTCATAATCGATTTTGTTCATGCGACATATACTCGGCGTGTGAATTTCCTTTGGACACGTTCATTCTTCTCTATGTCTTTATTATCTGGCTTTTTCTTTCTGAAGCACAAAAATTCAAATACTTAATAGCATCTCAGGAAATAACGATAAATGCGAATAATACTTTTCAGAAAGTATACATTTTGAGAATTATAAATGTACCCATCAAGATTCCAATTTCAACAACTTAAAAACCCTTCGTGTACCTTTATCTATTATCGAGAACGTTATTCTGCAGCTCTCATAGTCAATATCGGTACAGAATTGGTTCCCAAGGCAACCAACTTCAGATACAAAGTATCGAAGTACTATGTACTTCAAGATAATAGGCCGTTTTCATGAGCTAAAATTATGGGAAAAACAGTGCATGGTGGGACATGTTGAGTCCCTGAAACAGTGAAGAAACTGGGTTTCTACTTTCTGACCTATAATATAAACGGGAATTATATTTTGGAAAGTAGCATAACTTGAAGGATTCTGCATCAGTATCAAATCCAACTTTCTTCGTATTCCGAAATCAGAGACTTCAACTTTCCCCATACAGTAATGCACCTGTTTTTTCTAAAATGTACGTAACTTGTGAAAATGGTTTATTAAAGAAAACAGATAGCTTGGAGATTTGAAGATTCATTGAATAAAATGCGGCAACTCGTTACTCTTGACATATAAAGTGCAAGAAAATGGCCAAATGAAACATTCATAGATACAATCATACAGAATCGTAATGACGTAAAGACTTGGAATTCTCGAACATTCACTTTCTAGAAATAAGAGACACCGATCAAATTTTGCATTTATAGACATCAATAGCTACAATTTATTATCCTAAGCAGGTAGTTCAGCATTCTATAAAGGCTTCAGAAATCCCCTTGTGAAGAATTACTTTCATTACCTATGATATAATTCGTGTACAGGGTAAACTACTATATTCTTTCTGATGCAGAGCAGCGTTTCTCGATCGCTCTGGCTCGAGGTAATGCATGCTGTATAAATAATGCAATTCCAAAAGGACAGAATCTGGACCATTTTTATATTTAAAATTAGGCTAGTTATTGTTTTATTTAAAGTAGAAGTAACTCAATATGATTGTAAATATTTATAAACTTATTTTACGTAGCTTTTAATTCTAATAATTCTTTCTGATTGTAAATCTCTTGTCATGCCATTTTTCAGAATATATCCAACTTACCCACATGCATATATATACACTGCTCCTTGTAATTATAGCTTTACACCCGTTTGTTGCCATTTGCGAAGAACGAGCAGTTTTATTATTGAAACACCTGCTCAACTGTGTTCGCTTGGCGTTGTATAAACAGCACAAGATCGCTTAAAAACGATAAAATTGATAAAGTAGAACGATTTCTAATTTCAAAAATATTGAGCTAATCTACTGCCTAAATTCATCTTGCTTCTATATTGAATGAAACTGTAATGATTTTGGATCAGGTGATTCACTTGCAGTTTTTAGTTTGCATTCCAAGACAATAAATCTATTCTGGTAGCACAACTCATCACATTACCACATACAGTAAGTCAATTTTCAAAATTCAAAGCCACCCGGATCATTCGTTTATTTCATTGATTTCTATGAAATAATAAGGTCGTATATTTATACTAATAATTACATTTTCATTCTAGTCGTCTCGGCTGGCTACCTGAGAAATGATAGAAGCGTTGTAATGAGTATGCCGGTTGATTACTTTCCGCTGTAAATAAGAGCGCATCCAGCCAACGGGCTCTTCTTTTCTCTTTTCACTGATGAGCAGGTAACCAGTGGTTGTGACCTGATCAATGCTTTCAAGACACGTGGGTAGAAGGCGACGGCGTTGGAATAAGCCAGCACCAGTGAGACCTGCTATGAAGTTAGTCGCTCACTCAGACAATGAATCCATGAACAGTCGACAGAGAATGGAATGAGCGAATGCTTATATTATTGCTATCGATAGCACATCTAAGAGCGCAAGGTTATTTCACAAGATTTCCTAGGAGAATTATTGGCAGAAATAATTCCTAGACAGGTTTTATTCGATATTGGAAATTTGGATTGAAAAGAATTACAATTTTAGCGCGATGGGATTACTTGACCACGAAAAATTTAACAATGGACTGGTTTCAGACGGAGACGACATAGTGTCGCACTTTGATTTACTGCAACAGGACATTGATTTACTTGTTTCATCCTCAGATGATATCGCCAAAGATCCAACTCAGTCATTACAAGAAAGCGGAGACCATGTTGCCCCTTCGTTATCTCAACAGATTACATTCACGAAACCAGGCACCGATCAATTGGTTCCAGGATCGGACAGGCACCTCATTATATCCGGTCCCATCGACAGAAACGTCAGCAATAATCAGATATCTGGCGTTGCTATCGACCATTGTATACCAAAACAAGAGAACTTAAGCGATGGAGATTTAGATGATGATTCTACTACTTATACAGATAGCGATTCTGACGGAGAGGACGCCGTCGATTCTCAGTTTTATTTTGTAGCACCCAAACGATGCAGATTTGTTTCCTATAATTTTGAATCGTCAGCAAAGCTTCCATCATTCGCAGCTGCATTTGCTAGCGCTCTAGAATCGAGAAAGAATGTCGAACCAAAAGAAAATGTCGATGTGAATTGTTATCTGAATGAAATGGAGCCTTTGAGTAGTTCGCAGAAAGTCAAGAGCGAGGTTGACATTATAGTGAAAAGCGAAAATGAAAAATCGGAATCGTGTGCAGCTTGTACCCCTTCTGACACAAATCGACCATGTCAAGGTCAAACCATTTCTTCTGAATCATTGCGACGGTTGCCAGTGACAACTACCAGATGTATGATTGACAGTATATACTCCCCTTCGACCGAAACAGGCTCCTTCATGTCATTTGATGATTTCTCAATCTTTGATCTGAAACCGACGTGCAATTCAACATTGACCAGTCCTTTATCAATATCACCAAGTGCAATGTATGAGCCGAGGCATTTCAACAGTGGAGACCACTCAGTGGAAATGACATGTGTGAGTAAAGTGGAAGTGACTGGTGGCAAACGAACCAGGAAGAGAACATCGCAATGTGAATCCATCAACACGGTCACAGCAGCAACAAATTGCATCGCATCGTCACCTGAACTATTGACGCATCAATCTAAAGGCGTCTCTCAAGCAATGGTGACCAGTCCGACAGTAGACAATGCCAATCTAAATCAGCTCTTTGATTGTCAACTCAACGATGGAAACGAGTTCTTCAGTCTATAGCAATGTAAAATAATTAATAGAACTAATTACAGAGACATTCATATAGTATACTATTATATACAGTGTTGTCAGTTCTCATTACAAAAATAATTAATTACTAACTACAAGTTACTTTTAGAGTAATTTTATAGTAATTAGATACTTTTCCTGAAAAGTAATTTGTAACGTAATCAATTACTTTTGGAGTAATGAGTACTTTCCCGACATGGGTAATTTTCAAAATTACTTTTCGTTGCAAAAGACAAAAGCATTATTGCAAGTAAACATAATTGTTGTCTGTATCTGTGCTACTGTTGTCTTAATATTTAGAGCAGGATCTTTCTCCCAATAAGAGGAAAGTCCAAGTAATTAGTAATTAATTACTTTCCAGGCGAAGTAATTTGTAATTGTAATTAATTACTTTCCAGGGGAAAGTAAGTTGTAATCTAATCAATATTTTTTTGGGAAAGTAATTAGAAGTTGTAATCTAATCAATTACTTTTTGGGAAAGTAATTAGTAGTGTAATTAATTACTTTTCGACAGTAATTCTCACAACACTGATTATATATGACGGTCAATAATTCAGTCACTCTAAGAAGCGAACGTACCAAAATGGGGCTGTTTTCTGCAGCTTATACCGTATATACTGTCTTGTTCCTTTTACATTGTAAGACCAATTTGTACCAGTCGCGTCAGAGCAATAATGGCAATGGTAGAAAATTGGCCCAATCTGCTACTAAGTAAAGGCATAAGGAAAATAACATACTGTAAAAAGTAGTTCTTTTGGTATCTTTAATTAGTTGAGTCCCGTAGGGGATCATGTCCCTAGTTCCCTTGAAAGATGGTCAATGTTCCCTTGCTCCCATGTAATTCTGCCTCATGTTCCCTTGTTCCCCAAATGTTTTACCTTAAAAGGTCCCATATTCTTTCACACAATAATACAATGTTTCCTGCGCCTAATGATTAATTTGGCAATGTTCCCCCAGTGGCCTCTATAGTATATATTGAATAGGAAATATCAACTTGCACTAACACTGTATGGTACTTTTGATGACGTAAATTATAATTAAACCATTCAACTCATTCAGTAATGCATCATCCATTACGATACTGTATTACCATTACTGCATTACTGTATTTACGGTTCTGTATTTCATGAAACTATAACCGGGATGAAACGTCCAGTCTGCAGCAAGGAAAGCATTACATTAAGCTATTAGATGACTATAAAGATACATATTAATTTAATACAACCTCTGAAGTTCTATTATTGATTGTCCTATTATGTTTTTGAGTATTCTAGAAGGAATAAAATAAGTCATAACATTTTCTATTTTATCAGTATCATTATTCATATTTTGAAATTTGCAAACAGATCTTTTTGAGATGAGATCTACTGCTTTCGAAATAATTTGTATTGCACTTCAAATGAGCACGCTGACAGAAACCTACTACTACATACTGTACATATTAGTAAATAGCAAAACTTAAAATGATTACAACGCTTTATTTTTGTCTAAATAATTATTAAAAAAAATATGAAAATTACAATACAGTGCAATCTGCCTAATTCGAGGACCTGTAATTCGAATATTCATCTATTTCGAACTACGATCTCGATCCCCTGATCTCGCGCATTTGTCGTCTGTCTATTGTTCATTGTAAGACAACTGTTTTCTTATTATTCCTAATTCGAAGCTCGTATAATTCGAAGGAGTTTTTACGGTCCCTTGACTCTTCGAATTAAGCGGATTCCACTGTATTACCTAAAATTAAGTAAACTCTCAGCCTTCCACCAAGAGAAAAGCCGGCATAGCAGCAACAGCGGCTGAAGGAAAAAAGATTATCAAATATAGCCCGCTGGAACAAGATTTTATCATTCAACCCATAGGTGTGGAAACCCTTGGTGCGATGGGGAAGCATGCCCAGGTATTTTTTTTTAAGAAACAGGGAAGATTTTAATCAAAATGTCAGGTGACTTTAAAGCAGCGGCATATTTTAAACAAATACTTGGCACCTCGATTCAAAGGAGAAATGCTATCAATGTTCTGGGTACACTACCCTGCGTAGACCAGCTGAAAGACATTTTTAATTTGTAAATAGGACTTTGCCAAAGTAGTAATTATAGGCAATTTTTTCGCATTCAGATAATTTTATTAAGCAACTTGTAGATAATTCTAGACATGTTTCATCATATAAAATATTGATTTTCTTTGATTTATTGTATATCATTTTCCAGGATGCTTAATTAAAAGAAAACCGATGTCGGATTTGTTGATTAATATACGGCTGTGCAATAATGATTAGCTTTCTACATTGTCAATACCTTTGTAGAACTTTGAAAGAAAGTAGAAACTATCTCAAAAAAGCATAACATGGCTATAGAAGACGAAATCAAGTTCACATTGAACCCACGCGCCATCCAGTATGTAGGTAGTGGTGAAGACAGGTAATCGTATTCAGGTACGCGTGGCCGTAGTGTAGAGTGAATGTCGTCATTGTGTAGTCACGTGATCGTATATGTAATGTAATGTAATGTAATCAAGAAAAAAAAATAAAAATAACAAAAATCTGGTTGCGCTCTTATTTACAACGGGAAGTAATCAACCGGCATGCTCATTACAACGCTTCTATCATTTCTCAGGTAGCCAGCCGAGACGACTAGAATGAAAATGTTTTTTTATTTTAATTTTTATGTAATCATTACATTGCATTATACTGCTACAGTGTATAACTACTGTATGTAGTCATATCTTGTAATTATTCTCTTTCCCGTTTATTTTTTGGTCTGTCAAGTATTCCATACTGTATCTCACAAAATTAGAGCTCTTGCACCAACGACCATCTGTACTTTTTTAACTCTGCCATCTCTCCCTGTCGTGGGACCAGCAACACGTCATGAAATGCATATCACATCGCTATATAAAATACAGTATGAAAGCCTCCATCATTGTCTTCCACATACCCCGATATGTTTGCAAAAGCACTGTCCCTTTTATTCTAATTGAACTTTTAAAATAATATGTTATAAGATATTTACCTGCGTTGATATTATTTGGAGTTTCCTGGGACACAAATAGGTCTTTGCAATTCAAGTAGAGTCATCAACAGCTACATCTCATTGTCACTAGCAATTAATTCAGCATCTGATCCTGAAAAATTTAGGAAATTATTTTGGAGAGAAAATGTATCTGAATAACAATCTCTCTAAGTACTGCACGGTATGGTTAGGATAAAGCTGCCATCGGAGCTGACCAAAGTCACGTCTAGCACTTGACGGCTTACGCTTTGCCAGTCCAACAGCACGCCTTGGTGTCAGGCATAATTCCTTTTATAACCGTGTGGTTCCTAAGGGACCGTTCATTATTTATGCCGCAGGGTTGGTACCGAAGATAAGCAAAAAGTTTCAATTTATTTTATTATACCCAACCCTATGGTAGCCAAGAAAAAATTACCCAACCGCTAAAACTTACCTAATATATTAAAAAATTGTGGACAGACAAGCAGATAGCCTTCCCATGTTAAAGATTGTTAGCAAGTGCATTTCTTCATCCATGTAGATCAAATGTGCATAGAGTAAGTCAGCTGAGGACACTATACCAAGTTCAGTTATAATGACACTGGAATCGATTAATCAGCATTGGAAAAGAAACATCAATTAAAGGTGGCAGCAAAAAAACATTTTACAGTACCCAACATTCGATGATGCCAACATTTGAGTTACCCATCTTGCTTCTTTTCGGTATCAACCCCGGCATAATATAATGAGGGGTCCCTAAATGAAATTCTTTACCGGATGACCTTGTAAAGAGTGCAAACGGTTTTGTATCTATAGAGCGTCTTAAGAAGTTTATGCTTTGAAACAATGTTAGTAAAAGTAATCCCGTTTAATGTAAGCGCAACATATGTTGCCTTCTATCTGTATATTTTTACGCAGTTTTTGGAGTCTGTTTAATTAATAAAGATACGTATTCTCTTCACATTCGTAAGTGTATGCTGAATAAATTACAACGTGACATAAATTATGTTGGAATGTGGAAATAATTATCCATAATTTGCAAAAGGACGACTATAGTATGGTTCTAGCGATGCTCCTATTTACATATAATTGCACAGTATTGTACAAAGAAATGAAGTTAAATATAACCGTTATTGTATTAAATATAATGTGGCATTGAAATTTCCACAATTTGAGTCAAAAAGATCCTTGGCACAAACTTAGCCTTCAACATAATTTACAAAATGATTCAAAAGATATCAACTGGAATTAAATACTTGCAAATCTAGCTGTTAAAATTAAACTAGAATTCAATTGTCACACTCCCTCTTCATGGAAGATTCATAGTACTAATGATTTTCTACTCATCAAGTTCTTATTTGGCTCCGCTCTTGTTGCTTCGTTGGTCAGACCAGCTTATGGATGAGTTATTGACGTCACCTGCTGATGAAATCTGCGCCTCAGATTTTGCCTCTCTTATCGGTGACAGGTGCCTGGTTGGGGTACCGAAGCCGTTAGGCAGAGTTCGATATGGGGATCTACCCGGTGTTACAGGCACCTGGATGTGACTGGGGCTACTCAGTTTTCTGTTTGTTGACGAAGAAGATGAAGTTTGACCTTCGCTTCCAGAGCTTTCACTTCCATTACTCTTCAATGTTTCTCCTACGCTTTTTCCTATTTTCAAGTTAGCAATCTTGTAATTTGAGTCCTGAGTCCGTTTTGATTTTGCTGTAAACTTTTTCGACAGCGTATTACGAGCTATTCTGCTCTTCGCCACTCGTTTCTTGGAGAAAGGTGTGAGTATTTTGACGGTGATAGTTAGCTTCTCGGGCAAATGCATCAACCGCACAACATCATCCACATTCATCTTTCTCACGTCAACATTGTTGATTTTGACGACTTCTTCTCCAATGCTCATTAACTCGTACAAATCGAAGGGACTGCCAAGCGACAGACGCGACACAAATATCCCTTCTCGTTTCTCCCATCCGTCGCCTTGTCTTACGCTAAATCCTAGATCGGCATCCTGTTCACGCTTCACTTCGATGCTACGATACTTGAAAGCGCCGGTTGTCGAATGCAATTCCTTGACGCTGAGAAGATGTCGGAATGTTCCTTCGATCAGTTTTGATGGACGGCTACAGAAGGACATTTTTGATTGTGGATCTGGTTCAGAGATATCTCTCGCATTCATAAGAATGTCTTCTAATTCCGTTTCCCTAACTTTGTCAATCGTCTCTTGAGTGATCTGCAATGGCGCATTGCTCAAGGCCGTCGACGTTGCCGCTGCTTTCAAAGCATTGCCATTAGATTTATCGCTGATTTGGGCAGTTCTGTTACCTCTCGATTGTTGTTGATTTGGCACGTGATTGATCTCCGTCATTGTTGAAAATTTTACGCTCACGTCGCTTATTTTACGATGAAGTTCGTTGTGATCCGTGCGTCCTTCAAATCCGTTGTAGTTGGTCCTCATCAAAGGAGAGCGCACCTCCGCGACTGGATATTCCTCCGCAAAACAATCTTGGCTATCGTAAAATACATTGCCATCGGTTTCGTCCTTCGCTTTGTACAAATATACTCCATCTTCGTCGATGTTTGATAAATTGTCCTCACCGACGTCGTACGGTAAATAATCGCTAGCCGAATCACTCGACGCGAACTCAACGTCATCGACGAATATAGGATAGCTGGTCGTCCTGTTCTCAATGTGGGAAACCATGCCAGCAAGTCGTTCTTTCAGCTTGTTTGACAAGTTGAATATGGCGCGTCGTAGAAGCTATCAATTGCTGACAATGTTGTGCCAGGCTCGACCAATGAAATGTTGCCCGCTCGCCGATCTTAATGTTGAATTATCTGTGATGCTTGGAATGTCTTGTCTCGTCTTCTAGACATCACAGCGCACACCACGCATCTCCTATCCCCCCACTGCATCTTCCCAGAGGCAGAAACAGCTAGACTGTCATCGTCTTCCTACCCTTCTCCCAGAGTAATCGAAAGCAGATAAGGCGGCTTTCTTGCTAGATCTCTTTGCCTGCATGTGGGCATGTTGGTCGCCACCTGCTCGCAGGACCAAAGGCTTAGGCGGCCAATGATCATTTCTTCTTTTGAACCGGTCGTATCTAGCTTTTGTCTGAATCTCTTTGTTTGTATTGGCGAAAGGATAACTCGGTGATATTGAGGCTGGATGGGCGACGCTGTTCGAGGATTTATCCGCCCTGCTGAGGCGTAATAGCAAGCTCCGGCCCAGCTATTGTCCCGCTAACAGCAATTCCAAGCGGGGATTCACTGGACAACCTGTCCAATCCAATGTTGTGGTTTCCAATGGCACCGGTCCAAGCGAACACCTGACACGACATGTTTCGATTAAAAACAACCAATTTAACTGCTATGGCAGACAGAGCGTCAACCCGTTAGCGTCCAAGCTCATTTACGGAACAATAAGAAATGCGCAAAATTAGAGCGAGCAATCTAAAATTAGAATGCCTCGTGACGTCTACTAAAAGGCGTCAATGAATACATTAACTTATGACTGTGCAAAAGCAGCGAAGAAATAAGCGCGCAATTTATCTCTTCTTGATTGCGAAGGAACATTCGGCTGTTCGATTTAGGTGTCAAACACATGGTGTGAATGATTTTCCAATCCTCTCACCTTCAGCATCTGTTCTCTACCCGTTGAATTGCACTTGGTAAATGGGAAAGCCATGACGCTGAGTGGCTCACAGCGGCAAGTTGATTATCACACCAGCTGTCACTTAACAAAGTCATCCCTTCCGCTGACTATAAAAGCAAACCCAAGCCGCTGTACATGGATCCGGCATTATTGATGGGCATCCTCATGCTGATCACGTGACTATCAACTCAGTCTGCCAGTGAGATGGCTTAACTGGCTTAACTGCGCTCGTCTGTCAAAGGAAAGCATACATAAAGGCAAAGAGTGATGATAATCACAGTGCTAGAATCAGTATTCACCTTTTTGAAAGAGGACTGTGAAAGTATTTACAGTGCAATACAGTATATGGCGTTATATAATGTACAGTATGCGTCAAAACCAAACCATCCAAAATTAACAAAAAAAACGGAAGATACAGAATTATTGTCTGTTCCTTCCAAAAACCTCGAAAAGATGCCCCAATTACATAATGGGAAACGCGTAGCAAATAATTTTGAACAAACTCCCACAAATATTGATACATGCTACAGCTTCTTCACTGTGTTAGTAAATTTTGTAAATCCAGTGTAGGGGTTTTGGCTTATAGCCTACGCTACATAACGCCATAACAATTATTTACGCAGCGACAATGATGCCACAAACTTAAATATTAAACTCCTAATTTTGGACACTTACTCGGTTTGAAAAAAAGTTTAATTCGAGGACAAAGCTCAAAAGGCGAATTTATTTATTTGTGGTTACTTACTGTAGCCCTGAATTGAAATATTCACATCCCATAATGCATTGTATGCCTAAAATGGGCATCCGGTTGCCAGCAAGTAATTTCGATCGATACATTCAAGGCATACGAAGTCATTTAATTAATGTCTTGTTATAGCTAAAGTTAGATAGCGTAATTATGCACGAATCAAACAGCATACCGTGTAGCGGAAGCAGGAAACCACTGTCTGTTTCAGTGAGTATACCAGCCGTCTAGCATACCGTAGTCATCAGCTCACGCGTCGTTTTTTTTAGGGGGAAAATTACTAATAAAAATCCACACCTAAGGCCTTGTTCATGGACCGGAACTACAGCTTAGTCCAAGACTAAACATCTAGTCTGGACTAAATTTGCTAAAATCTGTTTGTGTAGGTTGAGGTTTAGTCCGGACTACGCTTTAGTCCAGGTCCATGAATAAAGCCCCTGCTTAGTCCAAGACTAAATATCTACAGTAGTCTGGACTAAATTTGCTAAAATCTGTTTGTGTAGGCTGAGGGTTAGTCCGGACTACGCTTTAGTCCAGGCCCATGAATAAAGCCCCTGCTTAGTCCAAGACTTAATATCTAGTCTGGACTAAATTTGCTAAAATCTGTTTGTGTAGGTTGAGGTTTAGTCCGGACTACCCTTTAGTCCAGGTCCATGAATAAGGCCCCTGCTTAGTCCAAGACTAAACATCTAGTCTGGACTAAATTTGCTAAAATCTGTTTGTATAGGTTGAGGTTTAATCCGGACTACGCTTTAGTCCAGGTCCATGAATAAGGCCCCTGCAGATTATTGACAACTCGCTCCTGGTATTTTCCGGTCCATCCAGTTGTCTCTCAAATTACAGATTTGAAGCGCCGGCCACGATGTTAGTAAAACAGTAACTCAGCACCACCAATGTAATAGATATTGAATCATCCTCATTGTTCTAATGGAAATCATGTCAACTTGGATAAATAGAATCATAGCCTTGTGTTTACACCTTGCTTAAATTCGCGCGTAGGTGCAGCCTTGATTTGTCTCCCCACATATCCATATGAAACTATAAGCATGCTCAAAATCAAAATCACGATCCAAAGGGAACTGCATCAGTGTTATGAGAACATTACCCTGCGCAGACCTGCTGGAGGATATTTTTTTAATTTGTAAATGGAACTTTCAAAGAAGTAATTGTAGATAATTTTTAGGTTCAAATTCAGATATAATTTCATCGCGTAGTTAGTAGATAATATTAATTTTCATCTGTTTATTGTATCTTATGTATCCGCATGTCCAATTGAAAAAGAATGCTCATGAATAGGCAATACGTGTATGAATGCTCAGAGAGCAAAGTGCACAATGATATTTTAATAATACAAATTTGATCGTTTTTAATATTTCCAGTATTTAAGATTAAACACCGCATGTAATACATATGCTGTATATATAATCATGCTATGTGCAGCGTATTTTATGTACTGTATTAAGTATTAGGTTTCAGTTTAAACAAAGAAATTATAAAAGGAAAAAAATAGCGGGTCAGGTTAATTGTTGAAGATAGAAATCATGGCCTTTGTATAAAGTATAGAAGACGAAGCGATAATGCTTTCACATCCGAAATTGCATAAGTTTGGATAATTTGACAGACATTTTGCTGGTCCCACGACAACGAGATATGGCAGAGCTCCAAGAAGAACATGGGCGCTGATGTAAGAGCTCTAGGTCGCTAGACACAGCGTAAAATACATCATTCTCATCATCATCATCTTCCATTTGATTGTAAACATCAATTCCTGATGGCTAAATCAGTATATAGTATAAACTTGTAAAAAGAGGTTTACATAATGACAACTTAAGTTATGGTTAAAATTTAACAGTACGTAACAATGAAAATTTACAAAGAACTGCATAGCAACGGCAGAAACATAGCTATATAGAGTAGATTATTTACATTGTTGAATGAATGTATCTCATGTTAAAAGTTCGGATTTGAAAGCTGCCGCGATTCGGAAGCAGCTACGTTTTTGTGTGGAGCATTCCATTCACGCACAGTGCGAGGGAAGAATGATTGCTGATAATAGTCCTTCTTGGAATTAGAGATGATGTACGTCTTGCGTTGATTGTGGCTCTTATTGAAACAGGCTTTAGATATTGACTGCCCTCAATCCCGACAAGACCATGATGGATTTTATACATCATCTCATAATCTTTCATAACAATTGACAGATAAAGTAATTAACACCGTAGTAAGGTACAGAAGACAAAGCGGACAATTATGAGATGACATTGCTACATAGTCTTGCAATCACGTGACCTCTGTATACAATGACGACATCAAGTTCACTGACCATGCACCAATCATTATACACGTAACATTTAATTCCTACTGTATCAAAAATGAAGCTTGAGAATTGAGAACAGAGAAGTAACATTTCAAAATGGCAAAACACGATTGAATTTCTAACGTACGCCGGTATAATTATAAACTCAACTTGATCAACTCAACAAGTAACATATCTAAGTGAACTAGCACATGTATACAGCAATTGGATTGAAAGTCTCGACGGAGGTAGGGTTGAATTAAGGCTTGCATCTCTTCCTCTGCGTCCAATACTTTTTCTTGCACGACAAACCCAAATCGCATCCACATTTGTTAACGTTATTGAAAATTGCCCATATTCCACCACAAAGTGCGTTGCAGTGTCCCTTTTTGAAGCAGTAAAACCCTGCAACGACGTTGTTGTTGTACGTCCCCCCGACTGGTTTCGTACCACCTGTTCCTATGCCAACACCGACGTAGAACACGGTTGCCTTGGCACAGCAGGCACTGGCACAACCACATGGGTCGGAGTGGTAAGGATTACAAGGCTGGTTAAAACGACATCCATAATGACTAGGTGCAGCAGGGCAATTCTAAAACAGAAAAACAATGATTTATAAAATTACTAAATCTCCCTTAAATACAATCAAACCTGTATTAGTGACCACCTCTATAGAGCAGCCACCTGTGTATAGAGGTCACTCTTCATAACCCGAAAACGACGGTCAGAAAGGCCACCTGTCTATAAAGGTCATTTTCCTCATGTCCCCAAACTGGTCATTATAGACACTGTACAGTGCTGTGCATATTGTAACTTGACAATGCATTGCAATGAAATAATTATGTTTAATAGATTAGTGATTTGTGGCGAGCAGTAGATACATGTATTGTCAATATATTAGAACACATTTCTGTGCTTGATGAAGCATCTGTCATTGGAATTAATATTATTGTACTTTGAAGACAAACGACCATAATCACCACAATGATGATATTCACATTTCTGATGGATAGTCACTTGGGATGAAATTCTGAAAATAATCAGAATTGTTTGACAAAGGCCTTTCAGATTTCATCTTTTATTTATAATAAAATTACTTACATCTTTAAAAAAAATCCTGAAGAAGGAAAGATTTAAAACTGAATACCAATGAATATAAATATAAATAACAACTTAGAATTTCAAGTTAAAATTAAATTATTGGTAATTCTAATAATTTTGACGAGATTTTAAACTTGCAGGTTATTATTTTAGATTGCTGTCATGATCATCATCATCATCATCATCATCATCATCATCATCATCATCATCATCATCATCATCATCATCATCATCATCATCATCATCATCATCATGGACAGGTATTTTGAAAAAAAGGAAATATCCAAACAATACACAAATAGAAGGCGTTGAATAAACGCACTTACACTAAACGGTTTACAGATGCGTATACAAATTTACTATACTTTATTTATTGCATAAATGTTTAATAATTTTGGATTTGAACTGCTCGGATGAAGGAGCACACACGATGTCCTCAGGCAAATCGTTCCAGATTCTTATAGCACGATTGAAAAAAGAATGATGTCGGCAGTTAGTTGATGCATTGTTAACGTGAAATCGTCTACTATTCCCCCGAGTGTTCGAGGTTTGGACGCGTACGGAGGCTGGCATTCGAACGTTCACTTTCCCTCGAATAATTTTGTGAAATAGTGACAGGTCGAGAACAGTTCTTCGAGATTCTAATGTTTCTAGACCTAGTTTACTCAGTCGTGCAGGATATTCGCTCGCACTATCGCCAAAGCAACGAATGAAGACAGACTTCGTGTATTTCCTTTGCACTTTCTCCACCAATTGGATGTCCTTTTTCAAGTAAGGGGAACAAGCGGCGGAAGCATACTCCAAGACTGGTCGGACATACGTTTTAAAACCACGCATCAAGTGCTCTGGGTCAATCCACTTGAGGGATCGCAGCAAATAATTGGAAGTACAGAAGGCCTTCTGGACAACTTTATGCCAATGGGTTGACATTTTGAGGTCAGGGGAAATATACACCCCAAGATCTCGCACAGAAGTAGTGACCTTTGGCAAAGCAGTACCGTTCATATAGTATGTGAAATGA
>OFHS01000740.1:0-36065 GCA_900245855.1 Calvadosia cruxmelitensis
AAGGCAAATTTAAATAAGTTTAAGCTTGTGGAACATGCTATAAACCGCAGAACGAAATGCTAACAGACTTTACTTTCCTATCATGGGTCGGGAATGCATACATTTAAAGTGGTTTTCGTAATAATTGGAGATCTTCGCGAAGCTAGTCACACAGTTTGCAAGACGCGCAAGTCTGTTTTGAAACGCGGGTAAATCGGTCACGCTATATAATAGCCCACAAAATTCGAAACAAACGGTAAGGAATCACAATTGTCATGTCATATAATATAAATACCTATCCTCTATCATTATCTGGGCTTTATTTTGAAAATTTCTTCGCCAACTCACAGGAATTTTACAATGTGTTGACCTGATTGGAAATTTGCGGTGCGTCCAGTAATTCGGTTACGCGAGGAAAACTAGTTATTATTCCTTGGGAAATGGTCAATATTTTTAATTTTCTAGCTCAAGGTATAGCTTCCACAGGCCTTGATAACCTAGTGATAATTCTTTTTCGATACGCTTTACGAATTTTCTGAACCAATGCAGAATAGCTTGACTTTTGTAAATCGGTCACGATGGAATTGCCCATAAAGGAAGCAGAACATTTTACAGTTATCTGCTGCAAAGTTTTGCATGATGGTACATCTCTTGACCTTCAAAACAAAAATAATCATTCCTCATGGAGTCATATTGGCCTTGCAATAATATAGCAATTGTCGTTGCAATGTGAAAGCAATCAACTGAGTGGAAATTGAAGGTTTCCAACCTCGTTTACAATTAATCCAATAACACAGTCACAGAATGTAAACAGTGGAGCAGGACTTTAAAACAGTGGCAGGAGAGATATTGTCACCCTTCGCTGCAATTAACTGCAAGTCTGCTTTACTATAAAATACCCAATTACAGCTTCAATACTTTGTAAACTGCATTTCAAACAGAAGATTTGTGATTATTTCACAGAGAACCAACAAGTAGAAAGACAAACTCTACTTGCTCTTTTTAGGGACAGTAGTAAAAGTAATGAATATAAGTAACTAGTAATTAATTACATTTTAAAGGAAGGTAATTTGTAATTGTAACTAATTACTTTCAGAAAAAATTAATTTGTAATGTAATTAGTTACTTTGAGAAATGTAATTTGTAGTGTAATTAATTACTTTGGTAACGCAATTTTAACATCCCTGCCAACCGTGATGGGCAGAATGACACCATCGTTACAAACGGTACTGTAAAGTTCGTTTTGGCATGACGAAGATTGCGCCAGAAAGTGCTGCTCCATGCTTACGCTAGTCCAAGATCTGTGATTTTAAACAGTATTTGGTATCAAAATTTTCAGATTTTCATGGCTTGCGCCACACTAGCGACGGAGTCACAGTAAGCTCCGTGCCAAATATTTCAGCGTACATGAAACGTAAACCTTTACAACAGGGATTGAATGAAGCTAAATAACATTTATGCGTAGTTAAAGGCAAGACCAAGATCGTAGTACGGAATCTAACAACGAGGCTAGTTTGGGTCAAGTCGAGCTCTGGCTCCTGCCCGACGGAACTCGCCACGTGAGACTAAAGTTAATGGTCCTGGTTCCGCGTGATATGGACTTCGCGATCGGGTGGCCTTCCCCCATGCAGGTGTTATAGTGGGTCACTCATTCGATCTGGATATCGCGAGCGAAGACAGCTAAACCACTGCTAAACACACGGAAATAGATCCATGAGGCGTCGGACAATGGAAACGCGCATAAATTTAAAATTAGTCAAAGTTAGATTATTTAAGTCGAGCGTCAGACTCGTCTATCAGACTCTTAATCTATTTAACTAATCGACTTAATTGTAGTAGAGTCTAAGAGCAGCTTGCGAATGATTCAGAAAGCAGTTGCCATAGAATCCACTAGAGTCATTTGCAAGTATGATTCATTTATCACCTATTATAAGTGCAAGTTGTAGAGATTGGACTCTAGTGCCCATTCTTCCTCCGTAGCATATAACATCCATGTAACTGAATATTCTCTTTGTGTATTAGGCATCTCACTTGTTGGTTGTGAGTTGTGACAAGAACTTATTCTCGCTAACTCTTGGTCTATTTGATGTGTCTGAATCTCATTGGGAATATCACACAAGTTTCTTGAAATTGAAGCAACTTGGATTTGAAAGCTGACAATACACAACAGTGACTGACTGCATTTTATACTGTGCGCTCCGCACAAACTCCATGTCAACTGATCTGCGAAATAATCTAATTTTGACTAATTTTAAAGTGCCTATGACGGATACTTTTTTATTCCGTAAGCCGATTGATATGATCTAGAACATACCTTCTGCGAAAAGAATTTTTCAATTTGAGCAAGATTTAGTACCTTTGTGATGCCTTGAAGTTCTATAATTATTGCGCAATCAATTAAAAATGGTTATCAAGCAAAAGGTGTGAAAGGGGCGGAGAAACAGAACCCATGTCGTTTCCACAAGAGAGCTTACTACGTGGAAAAACCGGTTGTCGCACTTTGCGAGCTTGTCACCAATCTCAGCGGATAGCAATAGCTCAGCCATTTCATGACACTTATGCCGCATGTATATAGACTACGTCTGCTGCATTGCGTCGCTATAGCTTGCCGAGAACTATTTTAAAATGATTTTTATATCAAGCCAACTAGCATATTTTGTTGCGCTGGTGTCAAGATTACCTCTCCCGCCGTCTTCCACGACGGAGCGGCGCTTTTGTTTGTATTTGACCGCATTGTGGTTCGCAGCTCATTAAGCACGTCGTCGTGATTCTTTGTTTGCTTGCTTGTGGGATTTGGAAATAGAAGACGTCACCATAAGTCACAGGCTGATTGTTTTGCAGAAGGTATGTTCTAGATCATATCGGTTTACTTAATAAAAAGTTATGCGTCATAGGCACTTATCATCTGCCTTCGGCTTAAATACCAGAGTACATGTCACCAGAGCACTTGTTATGTCAAAAGTCCTATACGAAAGCAGCACATGGACTGCTATAAACAAGCTGATGCAAAACGTCTCAATGCCATAGGTCGCGAAGTATGGAGAAGGCTTCTTGGTGTCAGCTGGAGAGATCGCATGTCCAGTGAACAGTTACTGGAGAAGATCAGAGGAAGATGGCTCTTCAAAGCAGAGGATGTCACCCGACATCAGGCCAGCTGGATTTGCCACCTTGCTCGGCGTGGAGAAGCGGAGCGAGCTTTGTTGATGGGTCTGCCAGAAGGGTTTCGACGTGACCCGGGTAGGCCCAGAGCTCGTTTCGCTGCGTCAGTGGCAGGGTCGTGTAGTCTGACAGTGGAAGATCTCATTGCGAATGCCCTACAGAGAACTTGGGTAAAACCAGTCATGCATGACAACAGTGTTAAGCCCGGGGCAAACAACGCAACATTTGCACCCAACATCGTCCAACAATTGTTGGGCGCGAAATGTTGCGTCGTTTAGCCACCGTGTTGGACGGTGTTGCATGGTGTTGGGACTTGTTGGATGTTGTTGCGCTGTTTTTGATTCAGATCAAAAGCATTTTCGATGTTGGACGGAAGTAGATGAATTTTTACGAGACTAGCACCTTTTAATGAAGCACGACATCGTCTACGCAGGCGCAGTATGACAAACTAACGCACGTGGTGTGCTGTCGTGTGCCTCCAGGTCGGCAGCCCAGTGCAAATAAACAAATAAATAGAAGAAAATTACGTATATGGCCAGCGCACTTGAAATAAATTGTTTCCAGCAGAAAATGGAGCATGCTGAAGTCCAAGAGCACTGTTTCACTGATGATGGCTTTGGAGATAGCACAACTACGGAACCATAGGAAGACGAGAACTCCGAAATAGCTGCATTGCTCCGAATGCTAGACAATTTGGGCAAACGCAAAGCTCCAAACAATAGTGTTGGTGAAGATGTTGCGTTCACGTTTAGCCACCCCCTCACAACATTCAAATTTCGCGCCCAACAATTGTTGGGCGATGTTGCGTGCAAATGTTGTGTCGTTTGCCCCGGGCTTTAGAAGATCTGAATGCATTGCAGCAATGGGGCGCCAACTGGCCAATCGGCCTATGACGCTGTGAAGAAGGCACTTTAAAGCATCTTCAATTAATTGTAAAATAATTTCGATGAGTCTATCTGCACGCTATCAGCGCATTTCTCAAAGACGAAAAATCTGTTCTCCGCGCAAGACGATGTCAGTATCGAGCGAGCCAAAAGTGATTTTAGATGTCACAAGCCCGCGTACATTTTAGCTTTGATGCAGCGATGGAGAAAGTTTAAAGGACTAACGGAAGAGAAGGCGTTCTACGTAGCGACATACTTAGGCCTGAAGGAGCCATGGCTGCCTGACTGGATTGAGCAGTTGACTGACAGTAGCACTGGAGCGACTGGATTTTGCCGAGCAACTCAAGCAAATGACACGGATTGGTGTACCGAGGAGGAGAGCATAACGGTCAACATCATGACCAGTTGGCTAACGGGAGTCCTTTGGCGTAATGGCGTGGCAAAAAAGTTAGACAAAATGCAGAAAACCATCACGAGCATGGAGGTGTTGCAAAAAACTGAAATGGTGTTGCGTCAAGGTTCGTAATGTGAATTCGACAAACAAGACGACAATGATGATGTTGGGCCAGGTGCAAGTCATGATGGAATTTGGCGGGAGGCAGAATGAAGTGGATATGGTTATTATCGAGTATTTGAATGATGTGCTAATTTTAGGTCTTCAGGATGCCCTGACGAAAATTTGTATTGTCATTGATGTTGAAATGTCAACAATGTGGTGTGAGGGAATTGCATGCACTGACGAAATAAGTGCATTGTTGAAGGGATTTCCAACCATTACCATATATCAAAGGGGAAGTACGAGTTGGGTAAAGCCAAGGGCATCCATCATGTGATTGAGGTGGCAGAGTATAAACCCGATCTAGTATAAACCCTATGAAACACCAGTGCACCTGGAGGGAAAGGTGGCAGAAATGATTGAGAAGATGAAGGAGGTAGGCATAGTGAGGGAGTCTGATAGTCCATACTCTGCTCCTTCTGTGTTTGTTCTGAAACCAAATGAGGATATTAGGTGGACGATTGTGTGTGTTCGTCTGAATGCGGTTACCTATTTGAAAAATTGAAGAAAGTGCTAAAGTTAGCACCTACCAAGTGTAGCATTGATTTGTCGTTGCCAATTGAGATGGTGACAGATGCGAGTGACGAAGTGTATGGTGTCACGATTGAACAGAGAGGCAAACCTATTGATTTTGCTTTTAGCAAGTGGACTGGTTTGCAGTGAACCTGGAATACCACTAAGGAAGAGCTGTGGACTGAGATTGAAGTTTTGGCCAAGTTTAAGCACGGTTTGAAGGGTGCGCCGAAGGTGGTGTGGTATACGGAGCATCAGGCTCTTACCTTAATCCGCCCTGAGAATGTTGATAGAACATTGTATTGTTGGTGGAGAAAATTTTTGCCGTATGACATGGAAGTGAAGCATTGACCGACAACAGATATCCCGCAGGTGAATGCTTTGAGTCGAAAACCGGTGCGTCGGGTGATGACGGAAGAGAGGACAAAGGCGGTTTTGCTAAATCCTTCTCTCCAAGGGGCAGTGTGGTAGTGTCGACGGGGAATCCCCAGCTGCTGACCAATGAAGAGGAGAAGAGATATGATAAATTGTGTACGGAATTGTGGTTAAAGGAGGGCACTTTGCTGTTTCGGCAGAAAATCAAAGTTCGTTCTGCAACCATCGTCTGAGAACAATGGCGCGGATGCTGTGGACGGTGACGCTGTGCATGATGAGGACCAATCGACTGGAGATGATGTAGTGGCAACTTCCTCTTCAGACGACGAGGACAGTGGTTGTGTATATAAGAACTGTTTATTTATTTATGGTCTGCTTCACTTTGTGGACTGCATAGTATGCTAATGTATGCTTGAGACATTGCATAAGGTTTTGATGTCTGGAAAATTTTCCAGGTAATGTAAATTTTAGAAAGTAAGTATGTGAGGTGGTGTGATTCTGTTAACTACGTATGTGTGACTTCCGAGATAGAATCAAGTGTTACTTTAGGGAGTAGTTCCGTTTTGGCCGTGATGGCAATAAATTGAATTTCGAACTGTATGTGTTTCTGGAGAACTCGTTTGTGTTGGGAACGTAACAATAAGGTAGTCTGCCTATGCCCTTTTGTGAATGGTCAAGAGGGCAGGTCTATCGCGTTACAGCAGACAACTCCTGCCAAAGTTCCTGTGTTTGCACGATTTCTAGATGTTTGAATGTCACATTTGTTTACTTAACTTCAGGCGTGCTGTTTAACGTCTACATCAAACGAGAAGGCTTACGCCGGTATGTTGAGACTATTTGACATTATTTGCTGCTTATTTGATGGATTGTTGTGTATGAATCCACCTGATCTAGCCTGCACATGGCAGTACCGCATATCAAATGCTTTACTAAACTGAAGTTTGCAGAGATAGTTTTCTAGCATATGGGCAATGACTTACACTTCTCCTTTGTTTAGTATTTTCCCCGATACAGTCAACTCTGCCAATAACGGTTCCGCCATTACCGGAATTTCGTCAATAGCGGTGAATTTTTGAAATCCCAATGATTGTTACGGTCTGCCTTTGCTAAATAGATCCGCCAATACCGGTGTCGGCAATATCGATTTTTCGTCTATTTCGGTTTTCAATTCTGGCCCCAGATCACAAATAATTCACCATTATCGGTTTTTGAGTTCCTCCAAATTAAATCAGGTTGTACGATATTGATTCGGTGGTATTTTTCAATTTCTTGTGAGCTGAGGTCAAACCTCTTCAAGTTTGAGCGCATTGTTAGTTAAGTAGGGCTCCCGAAAAGTCCTGAAAAACATTGAGTTTGACAACTAAGCTCTCGATGATGATGAAGTAGCCGTAGTAGGAGTGCCAACGATCTATGTCTTCTATAAGGTCCCCGTGGAACACTCATCATCACGACCGGGCAAAGGTGATTTGGTTGATGTTCGTGCTGATTCCGATGACGATGTTGAGGACACAGCACCTGTACCTACGGCTTCTGGAATCATGAATGTGTTTGCTGTCATCTCCTACACAAGAACAGTCATGATTCAGTTGCAGAAAGCAGCAGAATAAAGCTGATGGCATTACACGATGACATTGAGTCCCTGCCATGGCTCTCTCGTCTCTCTGACCGACAACCAATACGTCGTAATCCAATCGAAACTAAAAATTGCACAGTAATTATCTGTAATGTGACGGTTAGCTGATTTCTGCTGCTATATGTTATAATAAAACAAAGGATTACGTCATTTCCATTGTTTTGACTGTACCGGACTTCGCCAATAACAGTTAAATTTGGACGGTCCCCAGCGCACCGTTATTGGCAGAGTTGATTGTATATAGAATCAAGAGAATCTGGATATGAATTTGTTATTATTTCGCCTAATCCCATCAGGCCCTACTGACTATGCAGTGCCTGACAAAAATAGGCACCCCCAAGCATCGCACTTCACTCACAACTGCATCAAAGAACGCATGCACTCCATATGTGCGACTGTTGACTCTGCTGCTTAAATTTTGTGGTCAAGCAAAATGCAAGTAATGACAACTTGTTTTCTTCAAAACTTGGAAATGTCATCTATCCTGGCTAATGCTGTGCAACTGTAATTAATATTTGGGCATGCAATGATGCAATATGTTTAGAAATTACTGAAGCATCCACAACAATGTTTTTGGCGAAATTGTGTGGGTTATCTATTTATCTTTATCAAACATAGCACAACTTTCTCTCTGAATAACACAAAAGCAACAGCCTCAACAGCAAACTTACAACATATTACACCGCTAATTCCAATGAAGACCATAAAGACTCATCTCGCACGGCACCCAGTGTTACCTTGGCCCATAACCTGTTGGAAACCGAGATTGCTCATCACAGAAGAACTCAGGCAAACCATACACTCTCCGACAAATTTAACTTTACCTTCCAGGCATTGCAGTTAAACCTTGGACGTGGTTTTACATGGTGGCAATGTTTTACAAATAACACTAAACATTTTACGGAATATACTCAGCAAGGTTTTATAAACTGTAGCAAACGGAACAAGCTTATCCAGTAACTGATAATTAGGTTGTTCTACAACCTCATTGCTGTTAAGAATTTGGACCCTAGCAGCCAGATCTGTACCCTCTGCATTTCAAACAAAAGGTCAAGGGGTATTATAATAATAAGGAAACTGGAAACATTTTGTCTGGAGTGTGCACTTAACAAAGGCTCATATATAGGTCCTGAAGGGCAGGCAGAAGGTGTCAGCTGTACGCACTAGTACAGGGTCCGCATGAAAGATGTGCAAGCCTATTGAATTTTTCATGGCAAGACCATTTGATGACAGTTTATGGAGGTGTTCACCAAGGCCGGTTTCGCTATACTTGAGTTAACTGGATGTTAGACTATGTTACCAAATGTGATGTATTGTGTATGATTGTGACAGGTCTGCCAGCTATTTCGAATTTCCATGATGTGATAGGCCTGTCTAGCAAAAGTCAAGCACCAACCAATTGAATCAGGCCTTGGTAATTGACATTATGTTCAAATGTTGTTTTGTTTTGTAGTGTGGGTCTCAGAGATCATGCTTCAACAGGTAAGATTACTCATGCTATATAATATCTTATAACATTTTGATTTCTTGTTATCTGATTAGATAATAGCTGTAGCGATATGATTCGGTATCGCGAAAACCGAGTCCTTCTGTTTCACAGTAGAGACTGACAGCAACACAGTAAAATGTTGACTTGCCCTTGGCTAGGCAGACTAATTATTCACTTTATACAGAGAGTAAGCAACGCCTTGGCTCTGTTAGTGGAGGCTATTTAGATAAATTAATTATACTGGAAGAAACAAGGATTACAAGCAAGAGCAGCATGAAGGTATAGTGAAACCTGCCTCTAATGGTCACATGTGGGACCTGAGGTAAATGACCCTTATAGACAGTTGTCCTTTCTGTCTAGGTCGATTTCTATAGAATGTGTCATTTTGGGATTATGAAGAGTGGCCCTTATACACAGGTGGCTGCTCTACAGAGGTGGTGCTAATAATACAGGTTGGACTGTTCAGTGTTAAAATTCAGGCTTTCAACATTATATATAACGCATTGTTACAATGGGGAATTCTTTGCGGTGCTCATCGCGGGGAAGAGCATTGAGCTGTTAATGCGGAGATCTCCTTCCGGGGTTGCAAGGTCCCTGCCAAAATTTGATTATTGTAGGCAATATAAAATGCTACCGAGCATTGAACCATGGTGTACAGCTGTTGGTGCTTATATTTATTATTTATCAGGCTCCAGCGAGACACTGCAATTCAAGCCTTTAACGTTACCATGTACACACATTGCATCGGTGGATATGAATCATCCTGATGGCGATTGATCAACGCTCTCGGCTCCCAGTGATGTCTGATTTATATGCACAGAAACCGGTACATCTCTCAGGTACCAAGGAAATGGAATTACTCAAGACGTCTATTATGAGTATTATCTTACTCATGATTACAAGAAGTAGTTCAATATGACTACATCACTGAATGTAGTGTTGAAAACATCACTGGCAGGTCCATGAACTGATTCTGCCGTGATTTCTGTTCACATGCTTTACCTATTGTCCAAAGTGATTCGTCCAGCTAACGTGAACATGGCTCTACTCCCTCCAACCAATCACAGCGCACCTCGCTATAGAAATGCACTTGTCTTAAGATAATCCAACACTTACAGCTTTGAGACCACAAAGCTACTTGGCAAACCCTCAGTCTTGTGGTGGCCAGTCTCTGCTTTGAGCTACATGTGACATAAATTTAACAATAATAATGTCTCTTATTCAACTGAGGTTGGAAGGTAGATTCCTGTTGATTTAATTATGTGTCAAAGAGAATCAGCTTCTTTAAATTGTTCAAAATTATTGGCAAGTAATGTTTTATTTTTATTATATGTGCGGAGATTAGGGAAATAAAGGAACAAGCTCATTCATTGTCACCACTCACGAGTTACAGGCTTTCTCAGTCGTAGCCTCATAGGACTCGCTGCTTCGGCATGCCCTCGGTTATCACTGATCACTGGTGCAGCAACATCACCATGGATTAGACACCTAATCTATCTGGCACTGCTGTCATGTACTAAAAAGGAATGTGTTGCATTGACCACATTCTAATATCTTGGGAAAAATCACAGCAGCCACTCCATGACATGCTGCACTAGCTGGAAGCCCTTTTGTTTTTGTCTTCACTACTGTCTACACAGTTTCATACAATGATTTTCTTTCTCGTGATTTTGGTTGCTTATGATTTTACTTAGTTGTTTGTTTTCAGTGTGTGCACATTGTTTCATAAAAACTGTTCTATTAATTTAAACGAGCAGCATCCTCAACAACAGTAAAGGTCGTTTAGGCCTAACAAATCTTAATCCCAATTTTTGCTACTGTTGAAAACAAACAATTTTCTTCCGGACTTACTGATCCTTTCTTCCAAGGCACTGAATTATGTAAATATTTCTACTGGAAGGGCTTATACAATGCGGTTTTCACTGATGTTTTGTATGTCGAGGACGATGCACCTGCGCACGTGAGAGCTGGTAATGCCAACAAAGACGTGTGAAAATTAACCTTTGACAACTGCAGTGCACAATCCTGTATTGGCCCTGCGAAAAGCATTAAGTATCCCCTAGAAGGAAAGTTAACTGATAAGAAATCACTTTGCTGATAACGAGAAGGGTTGATAGTCATTAGTTTGACGCCCTAAAGCAGTACCCTGAACTTGCTCACCCTTATTTTTTAAGGGGAGAATGCTGACGATAAATAACAGGTTATTCTTCTATTATTTTGCTGTCAATCTTTGAACTAAAATGTCTCCTTTAACTCGTTAGCTATTGTTGTAATTGGTTCTGCTTAATTGTATATTCACTTAATCACATCCTATCATAATTATGTTTCCTTAATTATGCAACTAACCAAATGCAACTAACCAAATGCAACTGTATTATGATGTGGATTCTTTGTGATTTTTCAATTCATTTCTAAGTAGGATTACATTGGTTCGTAGTTAAAAGAAATTGCCTGCTCAACGTTGATTTTTTATTACGAAAGTAACAATTTTATTACTGTTGTACTATTCTAGACACAAGTGGCCACTGTCATAGACTACTACAACAGATGGATGAAGGTAAAAGGTTTCTTTCTTTTATCAATAATGACATGAGTTGTTAACCAACTTTCCAGCATTAGGCTAGCTACCTGCTGTACGTTGGTACTCTCTGTTGAAAGACATGAACGAGCTTCATCATTTGTTGACCTTGTTATAATAATTATCACTGTTTGCATTTCGAATGTAAATACTTCGTAACCAATACTTCTATTGCCTTCCTCAGGTAATTGCTAATTGGTGTAAACTCAACCCTGCGCTGAATGCACAATTCTTGCTGCATACCTACAGGGCTAGTTGATATGGGAGGATGGGGTTGTAATCCCAAAATTTTTATTTGAGGGGAGTATAATTAAGAAACCCTCTGCAAATCAAAGCATATCAATGTTTTATTTGCAAGAACATGTCTGCCATTAATCTGAACTTTCCAATGTGTGCATTGGCGGATGCACATAAAGAGTCATTTCTTTCTTGTTTGTCTGAATATGTAAAATCGAGCTAAATTCAGCTTGCTTAGGTATTTTCTAGTTTAGAGACTCAATGTAAGAAGCATTTTTCTAAACAAATTTTAAATTACCACTCTCTAAAGTCCAGGAAATCATTTTGTTTTCCAGAACAGAGAGAAATGTTCTAGGGGAGTAACCCTCTTGGGGACACCTTCCACGATGCCAACCCCCCACCTCTGCAGAGCAAACACTGCCCTTGCATCCATGCCACTATGAACTGATACCATGTGCAATCCATGTGAAAATCATGTGAAAAACCATGTGAAAAGTGCCCTTTTCACATTGTTTTTCACACTGTTTTTAATTCACACGTTTTACACATGGTGTTTGAAATTTCACATGGTTTTTCGCATGGTGCTTCCCATTTCACATGGTTTTCACATGGTTTTCACATGGTTTTGGATTCATAGTGTGCTATGACCAACCATTAATTAACTTTATGTATATTTCTGAGCATAGGTTTTTGACAGAAAGTCAGGCTCTTGTTCTTTCTGCTCACTAGAAATGGCCAACAGTCGAAGATCTCTCAAAAGCATCCTTGGAGGTGAGTTCTATGTTTCTTAGAAAATATGACTTATTGTGTGTAATCGATTATGATATAGTGATATGGTTAGTTTTTACTAGGGTAGTTCATTCCTATGATTAAAACTAAATTGGTTCATTAGCTGTTAATTCTTAAGTTTCCCGATTTTGCGGATCAGATAATAACGGACAAAGTCAATATAATGATCTGCTCCAGGTTTAATTTTTTGTTTTAATCTCTTGGATGCAAGTAGTTTTGAAAGTGTGAAACCCTTTAAAAGACTGTCATCAGTGTGTTCATGGGACCTTTAATGTTTGCTAAATACAAATAATTATATGAAATGGTTACAGCAGTATATAATACTAACGGATAATACTGACAGCAACCTTAAGTCCCAAGCTGAAGCATTTAAAATTCAAGTTACACCTGGCACTGCATATGCGAAATTAAATTTTAAGAAGGGCAGCGCCCGGCCCCATACTCCAATGCTCTCGTCGCACCTTCCTTTTTCTGTAGGCCTAATGGCCACAGCCAACTTGCCTACCTGGTGCTTTCAGAAGGAGATTTATTTTGGCGTAGGCCTACTATTTATTTCACAAGCAGGTAGAACCACTAGTGCTGATTAATATGTTAAGCTGCATTGCTCATCACTGTATGTCATATGTAGCTTAAATCTGTGTGAGTTGTATAATAATGCCATCACAGTGGTTTTGTTGCTCTTGCCTAACTCTCAGGATGCTGGCCCAACCTCATGGCTGCTTCGTTTGTGGCTCATTCTTACACTTTGCAAGATTTTCGACAAGTGATCCGTGAAAATCCCCTTTGGTCTTCCACAACGAAAAGGGTCTTTATTAGTTAGTTTTTAGGGTTGCTAACAACAGCCAGTGCTGTATTCAGACAGCGAAATACATGTTTAAACAAAGGCAACTGGTCATCATTCGTCAATGTTGCAGAAGCAACCCCCACGCTGATACGCAATCTTGCTAGATTATTCTCATACTCTAGCTCGATTATTGCTCTCATCAGGAAGTTAATGAAATGTGGTCAGGTCTTGGATACTATTCAAGAGGAAGACGGCTTCTTGAAGGTGCACAAAAGGTATGTCAGATATGGTAACCTAATTAACATGTGCAAGTACTAGGCTGTGTAATGTTTGCAATATTTTGGCATTAACAGTTGTTTTCCCCGACCTTGACTACACTACTGACCGTAAATCCATAAATGGGGCTTTTGTGTCTGCAGAAACAGGAGCTCCTTTCTAATGAAACGACTAAGAAATGCATAAGATGAAATCATCTTCAACTGAAAAAATAAGGGACGACGTAGGCTTTTCTGCTTTCACTATGAATCCAAAACCATGTGAAACCATGTGAAAACCATGTGAAATGGAAAGCACCATGCGAAAAACCGTGTGAAATTTCAAACACCATGTGAAAAACCATCTGAAAAACCATGTGAAAAACGTGTGAATTAGAAAACAGTGTGAAAACCCATGTTAAAAGGGCACTTTTCACATGGTTTTTCACATGATTTTCACATGGATTTCACATGGTATCAGTTCATAGTGTTTGTTACTTGTGATGGGTTTCTCTTTTTTGCTGAACATTTCTGCAGTTACATTGACAATATGTTTGTTGTTGTGTTCTATGAGTTGTCCGATTATATTGCTTATTGTTCTATCATAAGGCCACTTGGTGACAAGTGGAACACAGATTTACTTGTTTCTACTGCAACAATGTTACACAACTATAAAATGTTACTGATTATTTGCCACTGTGAATTGCTCGACTTCTGAGTAACTGGTATACATATAGTGAATTCTGCCATACATGTTGGCTTTCAGAGGCAACACTAGCCCAACAGGCATGCTTCTGCAACTCCCTGCTGCTCAGAGTACGTTATCAGGACCAAAATCTGAGTATATACATTATACATAGTAGCAATTAAGAAGCGCAGGTTTTTTCTCTCTCACAACCTTGCTTTCAATTGTCTATATCTGTTTTTGTTCCATATAGTTTTGAAAAGTACAATCAGTTCCTACTTAATGGAGAGTAATGTTTACAGATAAAATTCTGTTATTAAGTTTTTACACAGCTAGCTTTGTTGAACTATTTTTACCATTAGTACTTAGAACTTAATTTTGGGCTAGTTACCTGTGTTTGTATTGATATTTGCATTTTTGTTTATGTATAGTTAAAGATTGGTGCATTGTATCTGAACTGTTATAGCGGCATTGAGGAGACATAGAATTGCATGTATGAGTGATTAACATCCTCCAAATATATTTCAAATTGATACATACAGTATGATCGGATATCCTTGTGAGATTTCAGAATTCCTGATAGGAATGACGAGAATAACAATGACAGTGAAGTTTTCAAATGCAAAGAGCAATGCATGGGACGTGTTTGGCCATTGTCAGTGGATGACATTTTCCTGTTGAAACTTGTAAGATGTACTTACCTGGTTGACATTGGATGCCTTACAGCTTCACATCCAACAAGCAAGATCCCTAAACCGATAGAACATAATTGCAATCACTTTCTTTTGACTCGAGTGAAGAGTGCTCTTATTTCTGATCAGTTTCAAATGTGTGGTGTGGATTATGTTCAATAGAAGTTGGTTCACTCACAACATTCACAAACTTTGTTTTGCATCAGGCAGAATCGATTTATTAAATATCACTGTTTTCTTATAGGTTGTTAAAAAACTTAACGGAGTCATTCCTCTAACAGCAAACGAGCTGATAAAAGAATTACCTGGTGTTGGAAAATACACAGCTGGTAAGTATTGTGTAATAAAAGTGTTGCGAACATTCCTTTTATTCAGTTTACTTGTTGGACTTTTACCTTATTTCTACATTCAGTTTTTGTTTATCAATATAATTGCTTGTCTGAAAAAGAAGAAATAAAAAATGTTGTGGTAAGGCACTCAAGTTTTCTAGAAATGCTCTGCTGTTCCGTATTTTATACCAAAATATTGCTAGTTCTCCAAATATTGCATTTGTATGCAAGTTTGCACAGAGTTGAGGATAACATTGACAGTGTGATTGTACTTTTATAGCCAACTTGTCGTGACTTAGTAAGAGAGCAGCTTATGATTTTTGATAAAATCTAGATGCCAATCTCTACATGCATGTAAACAAAGGCTACGAACTAATTATTTGGAACTATGCAATAAGCTAATTATAAAACGGTGTTGCATCACTAATGTAATATGTAACGTACCTTGGTACTCTTTTGATAAGTCACAACGAAGTGGACATCAGTTTTTGCATACAATAAATAGCAATCTCAATACAAAAGCATCTGCATTTGTCACGTCACGTAGCTATTCCTATACGAGGAATTTGAATTGGATGTTTCTAAGTGGGACTACTCTTTATTACAAACTCTCACGAAGTCTATAAATTTCTGACCATTTACTACGTGACACGGCATAGGCTAGCAATTGTTTTTAGCAAATTCTTTCATGTGTCATTTTGCAGGAGCTATCGCCTCAATTGCGCACCAGGAGGTAAGTTTTAATGCATTCTATTTGAATGCTTCAATGGTGTTTTCGTTACCTGCATTTCTTTTTTATATGAGATGCAACCCATGTAGGTGATGCATGGTCCTGCTGATAGTTTCTATAAAATTTGGGTCTCCTCTGTGTACTCATGTATGTTCAAGAAGTTTAATTATGAATGTTATTTATGTAACATGTATATGGAGGCACACTATTTGGAAGGACTATGAACAAACGTACAACTAGCTATGAACAAATGTGTACTTTTTTCAAATTCTGTTAGAGCTGGATAATATATTGCACTGTTCCCAGTAAATTTCTTTTAATTCTTTAGGTAACTGGCTTAGTTGATGGCAATGTCATTCGTGTGTTTGCAAGACTCCGTTGTATTGGGTCTAATGTAGCAAGTCAAGCAACAATTGATCTTTTATGGTAAGTAACTATGCTATCCCTAGCGTTTATCTTTCATGCTTTACTTGAGAAATGTAAAACGTGTCCTACTCATTATACTATGCTGTAGATTCCCTGGGTGCATAGTGAGGCATGAATAATGCATAATAGAAGCACGAGCTGTGGCATATTGTGTTTTAATATCTCGCAGCACGCTGTGTTTATGTCAGAGTATTATACCCTTGTAATTCTAGAATTTATGGTCAAGTGAATCTAATAAATTCCAATTTCTCGTTCCATGTTATCAACAAGGAAGTACATAATACATGTAGATGTTTTCGAACGTTAAGTTTTGAATAGAAACAAAGTTGCTGTGCTGTCGACATTTGCAGCTCTAAACATTTTTTGACCCTTTTGCCAAAATGTCATACCTTCGTAACCTAATGCAAATGCAGCAAAGGGCTAATCAGCAGCAAGAACGAATTTTGAATGTGAATTGTCGTTTTATCATTCTTAACGGCGGTATTGGTAGGCATACCTTTCTGATTCATTTTGTCAATGACTTTGGCTGCATCAGCAATGTGTTTTGATGACTCTTTGCTCATTCTGAATTCAGATTTTGATACTGGTCGTTGGTTTTACTTGTGAAACTTATGATGTTGTCATTTTGTAGAATGTCATTCGGTGATGATTTATCGTTTGTGTAGAATCAGTTTAACACAAGATGGGGAGCTTGCTTGATTGATGACGACAGTTCTACTTCATGTGTGTAGGCTTAGGGCACTGTTTCAGACAGTTTTCTTTGCCTTATTGTGTTACAGGGAACTGGCCAATAGTTTGGTTGACAAAGATCGCCCTGGAGACTTCAATCAAGCACTTATGGAGCTTGGGGCAACTATTTGTGTTCCCAGGCAACCGACTTGCAAACACTGTCCTATTCAAGATGCTTGCAAAGCTTTTGCTGAGGTTGATACTTTGCTCATCTATAGCTCCCAAGCAGTAGACTGTTTTACATTGTTTAATATTTGTTAGTTTGTTTTGTCCCAAGTTTCGTTTATATACAGTAGAGCTATGTATCTGGCAAGGTGCAGTCCTTATTTCGAGAAAAATTATTTACGCAGGAACGTTTAGTTTAACTTCGACCTCTATTTGATGGCTAGAATTTTCATAAAGTGCATTGGTATTTCCTGTTTTAATGCAAAATGCTCAGTGTCGAAGCTATATAGTTTAATATAAACATGTATCTCTCCACAGGTCAAGCAGTATTCAGAAAAGAGAAAGCAGAAACTGATTGGTAAACAAGACCGTGGTGAATTAACAGAGATTGAGGACCGTAAGTTGTCTCTGGGAATCTTTACTATAATTATTTTGCTACTTGTACAGTATAGTCTACGAAAGTCATGACTTTTGTATATATGCTTGCATTTGGATTTTTGACCCCATACTTGTTTTGTGGCAATATAGAAATTCCATTGGCAAGGCTGGCTAGCCACTTATAGATTAAGGTATTCCCTTCTGAATTCAGCTGTCTTACCGGCTGGTGCTCTACTTGCAATTTAGAAACCTATCCCATTAGACGACTTATCGTTTATGATGATGCTACGTCCTTGGACTAGTGTGTTATCGTTTCATACAAGACGTTCATCATTTTGTTTGTATCCTTATATATTTTCAGTGTGCAAGTTTTGCCTTCCAAGTCCAAGCTGTTACGATCCAAGGTAATCGCAGATACTCTTGATCAAAATAATGAATGTCAGTTGTTCATTGTGATTTGCATATCGCATCTTTTTTCTCCTAAATATGATGTACCAATTCTACAACTGTGTCTAGATAGGTTTTGAGTTGTCTGCATTACTGCAACTTTTTGGGGTGCTTTTTAGTCTGCAAGTTATGAATTATCCTCAAAAAGTGAAGAAGAAGGCTGCAAAGCAAGAAAATGTGAGCAAATATGTCGTCCAATTCTAAGAATGTTAAGACTATATAATGCCGTTATATTTCGTGAGATTGCCATATCTTTGAAAACTTCATCTTCAAGGTGATGCATTTTCGCGCTGCTTGAAAATGAAACATTCGTAGACTTTCAATACCATTTCCACAGCGTTTGAGCTTTCGTATCCATAGACAGGGCATCGTCTGACTGGGCAGCTTAAAAGAACCATGTTGTCTTGCTTCGATTTCACTGCAGGTTTTCTTTTGATGTAGCATTTATCTATACAGCTCGTCTCGTTGCCGTGATATCTACTTCTATGGAGTTACATAATTGTTCATTTCGCTTCCTCTGCATTATCGTTCGCTTTGATGATGTACTGATATATAATGATATATGCAATAGACAACAGTTTATTTTGATGCTTGGATTGTCACTCTGGCGGATATATTCTATGTATGATCATTATTATTTGCAGTACAGCATGGCAATTGTCTCGTTAGGAACCGACACTGATACCAGTTTCTTATTAATCAAAAGACCTGCGGAAGGTGACTGTGTCCCAACATATTTTCTTGATTGATACCACAGCACACTGTTGTGGTGTTATTGTCATATATTTACTCAACAAACGTATACAAAAGTATAAACATTTGTGGCTTGTTTTTATATATGATATTGAATACAGATTGAAGTTAATTGAATCGGCCATGTGTAGTCCCAATGCATTTCATTATAGGAGTGACTCGCTCTCTGCCGCAGGTGAAAACGCCAGAAAATTGCTTTGCTTGAAACGCCAATCAGCCGTACTCTTATCAATGATGGTCAATTTAAGGAGTGTTCTTGGCTGTCAAAAATGTTGATTTCTGCTAAAATCAGGTGCCCGAAAACTCTTGCATCCCGACATACACTGAAAGTGGGACTGAGCTTCCTCCATTGCTGTTTTTTTTTTCAAGTAGTATATGGATACTAATTATAAAATAAAAAGCTGTTACCTCGGTTTTGCACTATGCAAACCTTCTAATGTTGTCAATGTCAGCTCCCAAGTGCGAAATGTCATTCTTCCGCTCAAATGCTTACTTGTGCATTAGATTGGAGGCTGCAATATTCATTCCTAGACCATAGATTGCATTCCCCGGTAAATCGTAATGATTATTTGTCAGCAACTGTTGTCGAAATGCATTTTTCAGTAAAGGCTATCATCAATTAGTCCATTGTATTTGATGGAAGAAAGACAGTATGTTTTGCAAATTGATTGTATATGAACATTATCTAAATAGTTTCACTGCTACTCTATAGAGGCTTTTTGTTGCGAACTAGGTCTTCTTGCAAACATGTGGGAGCTGCCAAATATCACCCGAGATTCACAGATGACCACCGCTGAAGAAAAGACGACTGTTTTGAACCATTTGAACGAATGCTACAGTGTTAATCGCCAAGCAGTTCAATGTGCGAGTTTACTTGGTCAGGTATAGGGTTTACTATATCATTGATGGAACTTTCCATGAGAATTTTATTTTGATGATCATAAGCGGCAATTATGAGATATGAAATTGTACAATTGCAAATACTGATAGAAAATGTCAGTGTGACATATCAATGGCACAACCTCTTTACCTGTTAGTAAGTAACCGGAATATCTGAGTTGATGAACTATTTCTGCCTTTTCTATAATGTGCTTGAATAAGATTTCAAATATAATAGTAAGAATCGGCTATCGTTTACTGTGAATGTATGCCTTCTGTTTCCTTGTCAACCACGATTATCATTTCTTGCATCGGAATGTTACTATCCTCTTATTGGTATGATTCAAAGCTTGGTTGATTTATTTACTTGTTCTATATTTTTTCTATTTCCTGCTTGCCTACGATTCCATGACAGACGCTTGTATTTCGCATGACCTTCGATGGAGCTGCTGCGAAGACATTAAACCGTTTTTATTTCCTCCGTTGTAGGTCACGCACATGTTTTCTCACATTCATCACCATTACAACGTGTGGAAGGTCGACTTGAGCTCCAGGTATATTCTATGGTGCTTTTTTATTTTTCTACTGAAAACGTTTACCAGATTTGAGCCTTTCATGATTCTCTCCATTATCTTTGATCATTCTTCGTTCATTTTTGTCCCAACAATTTGAGCGACATTTTAGTTACTCAACTGTCACACTGATGAAATGTTCTCTAGATTTATAAAATTGTCCTCCGTACAAGGTATACTGTGGTCCAATGCTCAGCTGGCCCCTCTCAACATCTCTTCGCAGAGGGCAAGGAAACACGGAAAACATACCTTGTAGTGATATACAGTTCAAGGATTGTAAAGCATGATACCAGCTTAATGCGGTACGCCATTTATTAGACTTGGCGTATAAGAGTGCAATCATAGATTCTTGACAGCCTTTCTTATAAATACAATTAGAAAATGTGAATAGGGATTTTACTGTGCTTTCTTATGAAAAATCAAAGACTCTGATCTAATCTAGATGCGAGCGTATAGTGAGACATACAAAATCAATGATAGCAGCATAAGCTAATGTTTTCATGAGGTTGGAGGCTGCACTATTCATTCTTAGACCATAAGTCTATCTTGTAATTGCATTCTGTTGGATCTTAATAATTGTTTGCTAGCAACCATCGTCGAAATTCATTTTTCAGCAAAGGCTATCCTCAATCAGTCCACTGTGTTTTGATTATATAAATACCATATACGGTAATGTAATTTATGTAAACATTATCAAAGTGTTTAACAATGTTTTCGTCACTTTCGACGCATCATTGTACCAATGGCTATAATTTGACTGTTGTAAGCGGGAAAACCGTTTCACATTTGACAAAGTACTAAGCCATATTGTTTGGGTTTATTGTCGTCGAGAATTTATGCAATTTGAATTTCTATTTTCTGGCGTCATGAAATGAAATGTTTAGAAATTTCTTTGAATTCATATCGAAGCTGGGATTGCGGAACGTACAGCATATTGTAAAACTATGATATTGAATAATGTTTGGTACAGTAGGCTAACATTCATTAATTTCAACATCGTTATAATAATATAATGGAATGAGCTAACTTATGCCCTCCAGTGAACTGTTTTCTGCTGGTAATTAGTCAATAGATGCAAAGTAAGTTATCTTTAGAATAAAGATTTAGACAGAACACATCTACTACAATGTTTATTATCGTATTATTGCTAGAAGATAAAAGTAAGCTAAATTGATCGTCAGAAATATCTTAATGTTAAGAATTCCTCAGGTTGACTATCTTCTCCTGCTACAGTGGGTCTCCTTGAGCAAAACATTTGCATTTGCAGTTGTGCAATTGGTAAAGAGCTATGTCATTGTTTTGCATGTTTTTCGATGATTGATGCACCATGCACGACACTTGCGCGGGCGGTCTGTATAACTTTATCCTTCGACTTCTTTTTTTCAAGGGACTTTTCAAGAGAAACTTCAGACACATTAAGATGGCTTCCCAAAGTTGATGTACTGACTTGCGGAATCACAAAGACGGTTCGCAAGGCAGGTGTTTTCATCATTGGTTAACGTGCTTGATTTCTTCTGAGCAGCTTTCTTGGTCTATTATCATGATTTTCTCTTTCCATTTCCTTGCAGTGTTTCAAGTTGATGGATGAACTTCATGACAAAAACGCAGTCCAACCCAAGGTCGCGATTGAATTTGTCTTGTATCAATGTACAGAACGCTCTGCTTATATGCAGTGTAATCGCCTCGTACTTTCCAAAATCTCAATTTAGTATATCACGTCGTTTCTACATCGGATATATGTTACATAGCTAAAGTTACATTTATGCAAGCATCTCTTGCGAAAACGCTTTACGTATTATATGTGTAAAGCGGTGTGCATTGTAGTCCTTTGAAAAATTTACGTTTTGTGCTTGGTGGGGTTTCGGGTTAATCATCTGTGCAACTTGCATTTACACTCTCCTGGAGCAAGTGTTTTATTTTTCGTTTTCAATGTATCACAGCCCGCAAAATGTTTCAATTATAAGGTAGTAGGCGGGACAACACTTTGACAGTTGCACATTTCTATAGCAAATGGACTTGCCTTTTTGTCTTGAAAAACGGTCTTTCTGTAGATGCTACTAGTTGAAAACAACTGGGTGAACTCCTTGAGCCTTTTTGCAGACTATACGCTTTGAAGCAGATACGAATTTCTACTCAGCACTCATAAACGGAATACAATGTCTTGATACAGCTTTAGTTTTATTCATGTCAGATGGTGTCACGGCGCTCGAAAACGGAGCTTGGGCCATTGTAAACAAGTGCATCAGAGCGACCAGTAATTATTCGCAGTAGCTGTGTTCTAAGCCAGCCTGTCTACGACTAATTTTCTATTTCAAGACTGCTCTAATACGACGACAAATACATGAACAGGGAAAGCAAATAGTATGTCCCCTGCTTAACATCTGCGGCTGAGTTATTTCTAATTTTTGCGGCGACAGCAGGATTATAGCTGAATATAGCGTGGTCTTGGAAATGAGACAGCTGGCGCCATTCATGACTGCTTGGATTTTTTGCGAAAACTCACTGTCTCTGTCCACTTGATATGCTATACGGAGCAACCCTCAGCAGTACGTCGCCGAATATGGAACTGTAAATAGCCTAACCTTGCTGGATAATAAAGCAGATATGGAATGGAATGACGTACCCTTTGGTTACTGACATGCGTTTGTGATTCCGTTCGACGTGCTTTATTTTATCAGGGGGCAAAGAGAAGAAAAGACAATGCCATCGAGGCTGGAAAGAGGCAGAAAACACTCGATTCAATGTTTACCCTTCGCCGTCGCTAGACGAAGCTTGCGATAGACATTGTTGAATTTATACTGAAGTAATGGTTGTGTACATGGAATTTCTAACAACTTCAACTATTGCTTAATCACGAGCGTATTACAAAGTTGTTGTAGGGTAATCCTTCAAGTGAACATCCCACGGTCCTCCTTTTGCGAAATGGTGTACTTCGAGGGGCTTGGCATGGCACTGGCCGTTTTTCCGACGCTGCTTGGTCTGCCTGGCAGGTGTCGAGGGAACTCCTTCTGTGGAAGCCGGACGAGAGAAAACAATGGGTATTGGAACCGATCTTCGGCGCTGAATTATAACATTGTTTACTATGTTGGTAGGCTCTTGTGGTAGGGCATGGACGAGATGAGAATAGTTGTTAATTGAGAATTGTCTTCTTGCTGTGGTGACACAGTGCACTGCCTTACTCATCCTTCCGATTTCGAGACGGGTGGCGACGAACTGCCTACAAAAGAACGCAGTATGTTGTGCGCACATGCATGTCTGTACAGCAACATGTCGAAAATACACAACTACATTTAACTGGAACGTGTGAAATCTTTGTTTTTAATACCTCTTTTACATAGTGAGAGTTGAAAGTATAGTAGCGAAAGCATGCACTTGTGTTCTTGCGAGTCTCCCTTTCGGAATCATGTAAATGGTTGATATTTTAAGCAGCTGGCTAACATAGCTGGATTATCTATCTGAAAATCTAAAGCTGGCAAGTGTGCCTCTGTCAGAAACGCCCACTGGTCTTGGAATCTCCTTTCATTCATTCAGCTGCAATCTGTTATTGCTTTTCAAGACATCCCTGACTTCAATGTTTACATCACCTTAAGCAGCATATGATTCCTTTGCAACTGTTATTGTTGCAGAAACGACGGACGTCCATGTTAATACATTAATTTTGAACATTTTGGACTCTTAGATGAGGACTGAGTCCATAACAATGGCGAAAGCTAAGAACATTTCAAACATCTTTCGAAGCAATTGCCAGTAGCCTACTGACTTGATCATATTTCCATACAGGATTGATTTCAACGCAAAAGAATATTTGATAACATGAAACGAATGAGGAAGAATCACTGATAGCATGATATCCTTCTTAGCAAAACTTACTTTATCAGCTTGCTATGAATCGTATAATTCCACCATAGTCAGTAGAGACAAACCATCCACACGACTTCGAAAGGCATACAATTGGTGAACGGTGATCGAGTGTGTGGGATTCGAGTTTAGCCTTCACACAGTCAACCTGTCGCCGCAGCGGTCGTTTCTTTTGGCAGGATCTTTGTCCCTAGACTGTCAATTGAATCTCAGTGGTGTCTCGATTGCGGGTAAGCAAAGCCTTCCTTCGAAAACGGTAAAGAGATTATGTGTGCCGCATGCTCTAGTCCTTTATAGCCCTTCTCAGCATATGACGCAAATGCTCGCAGTGCCATTGTTTGAAGTCTATTCACATGCTCGAATTAAGAGTGGAAAATTGGACCATGCCGTTGAAGTGTTTGCACATACAGATCCCATAATTACGGCTTCACTCTTTCAATAAACTGCTGGTCAATTGTTTTCCCTTCCAGACTAAAAAGAGAGATTAGAACCCGTCTGGAGCAGGTGGTTCCTTAATCCCGGGGGCAAGCTGTTTTCTGCAACCCTCGTAAATCAGTGTAAACAACAAAATGCTTTTCTATTCAGGCGCTGAGTAAAGTTGAATTCAGTCGGTCATTTACCATCAGATATTGCAGGGTCTGCTAATTGGATGTTTACCTATATAATTGACACGTGTTCATTGACCTATGTAGTACTCTGCACGTTTTCTTTCCTCATAAAACGATAGTTTGTTCGGGGTTATACAGATAAGCGTCAACGTGGCGAGTCACGATTGGCTTTCTGCAACGCAACAGGGAGAATTTAGTTTCTGAAATGGGGAAGGTGTGGCACCTGGTTTAGATATCGCTGTGATTACTACTGGCTCGAGCTAGTTGAGCCACACGTAGGAGAGAAATCGAACAGACATTTGTCAACAACAAGGATATACAAAACACAGTGAAGAATAATTGGCGCCAGCACGAACTACACACGCGAAATCCAGAGAATATCTCTGTAAGGCTATGTAAGGCATGCAAATTTCCTTGATTAGGGAATTATGCACTTGACGATTCATTCCTATCAACCTTTTATCGGTAAATTCTATCCGTGAATCACCATTTTTACATCCTTTATTAATTGCCATTCACAAGACTCATTCAAGCCGTTTGAACTTGAAAACAACCCGTGCTCGACTCAATCAAGTCACAACGCCGAATTATCATGCGCACAATAGATATTGCAGGATAGTTTTCCAGTAAAAAATCTTGATAACCAGCTGGTTGTGATATCAACAAGGTTACCCGGTTAGAAATATCTGCATTGGGCAAGAACATTCAGTTTCGAACCTACAAACATAGCGCTAAAAAAATTAAAATAGACGCCCTCTGTATTTTTCCAAAGAAGTTCAGACACATCAACTAAACCTAGAGGCTAATGAGACTAATTAGTACGTGGCCTAATGGTTCCCTGTATAATATTTATGAATGAAAACAAAACTGGAATAGATCGAGAAACTTCCAAAGAATATGAAATCAGTGTCATCAAAATATGATTTGATACAATTGCCAACAGTCATCAGTTTTAAGAAGGCAATAACTGTATACATAAAAATACTTTTTTCTAGAGTTTGCATTCGCTTGAATATCAGCATTCGCAGCTTTACAATCGCTTTACACTGGACTCTGTCCCGATACGGCAAATAGCCAATTACCAGCAAGAACAGCTTCGAAATGTAACGTGTCGCTATGTTCAATCAGTTCATTCCTATCGTGCTTCTAGCCAATCTAGATGATTGTGTTAAGGAGCAAACCTGTCGCTTAACAATGATACAAATTTGTATGCCCTTTGGTAAATTACGGGCACTGTTATTCAGATAAAAGAAATCCAAGTGGATGTCTATATAGGACTTTCATTTTTATTGTTCATCAAACTGTTAACTCGATCGAATAAAACTATCGCCACATTGATCTACCAAGGGCGTCAAGCCTTCGTTTTCGGTCTCTTTTAGTTTCCACGTCTCTGTACCGTACAAGAGGTGAGATTTACATAAGTTTCGCGAAACTTCGCCTTCGTCCGTAAATTGACACGACGGCTAGCAATAAGACGGCTGGAGCAGACCACGCAGACTGCCAGCTCGGCAATGGCGATGGTACTGCTTGCGGACATTAATTTTGTTTTTACTGGGTTGATTGCCAAACCAAATTTGGTCGTTACCTCACATTAATGTTATCAGAAACTGCTGCAAATCTTCAGCGAGCAAATGATTAGGACGGTGTCATCGGCGTAGCGCAGCTCTTTGATCTACACATCCCCCATTTGAACGCCTGTTGATTTAGGATTTCGACGTAGCCATTCTCTCATGAGGCACTCGGGGTGGGCAATAAAGATACTGGGCGAGAGACGACACCCCTGTCTGCAGCCTTGCGGAGTTTCAACGAGTTTGCTTAGTTCATCTTTCAAACGAATCTTATATTACCTGAAGCAGATTAGTAGATGCTGGAAAGTAGGCGAATGACGTCGAAAGGGGCACCTAACACTTCCAGTGACTTCCATAGCCCTCTTGTTGCACGGTGTCGAATGCCTTTTATAGCCGACAAAGACGAGAAACAACGGAATTTTTGGTTGTTTGTGTTTCTCTCAGAGCATTTTAAGGATAAAAATCGCAGCACTAGTGCTACTACCCTTCTGAAACCAAAGTAGGTATCTGCATTGCAGTCTTCCGTGCTGCCGTTCTTGTGAATATGCACCATGACGACGTCAGACCAACTGATTGGCATTTTCCCACTGATCCATATACGTCTGGTTAAGTGGTGCAGCACTGCCAGCTGATTGTTGCCTACGGCTTTCTCGTTTGGTAGTCGGCGCGTTGCGTTGATGATCTCAGATCAGACGGCAAATGCAGCGTATATATGAGCGCATTGTAGTACACTTGCTCAATTTGCCCTCTAACTAACAACATAAACAAATTGTAAGCGATATCAACGATAACGATTTCAACGATATAATTTGTAACGATCCACTCGATCACACATCCGATATAACCACACACACACACATTGAATCTCTCTAAAAACTAAAATCCTACCATACAGCGCAAACGGACCCCCCGCAAGGACAGGTGATTATATTTATAAAGACCAATCAAATCGGTTGAATACATAGATGCCCAGAAACTTAAGAGATAAATGATCAGAAATACTAAAACACCTAAAAATACTAAAATCACTAACTACAAATAAAACTAATCAATTGTCCTTCTGTCCAGTACACTTGCTCAATTTGCCCTCTGACTAACTAACATAAACAAATTGCTTTAAACTGCAAAGTGATCCGCAATCTTTGTTCGACTCCTTCGCTTTTCAGGCTTTGATAAGATGTCCTTGTTGCTGAATCGTGTACAGTACCCAATCTAGTACCCATGGTTTCAATTCAAATGCAAGAGGCTGCATAAAATTGACTTTCAAGGTATTCGTGTGCTTTTGAATGGCTTGAGGCAAGGATGTCCGTATACGAGGGTCACATCTCTTACATGGCATTTCCCTGCAGATAGCCATCGATGCTCAAACGCTGACGGAAATCCTGCCGTACAGAAGAATCTTCTGACGACATCATTGAGCTCTGTGATAAGGGATTCTTTAATCCCTGACAGGGGCGGATCCAGGGGAGGGGTCAACGGGTCAATCGACCCCCAGAAGTTTTGCTAAAATATCGTGTAAAATTTACTACTTCCCGATTCAACTGTACCACCAGTTCGGGACATGCTCAGAATAACGCCGTATTGGTTGCAGTCGGTTTTCTCTTTCGTGGCTGTCGCGTGTTGACATTTTTTAAGACTCTCTGTCGTTGTTTTAATATGGAGAAACAGCGCAGTCAAAAGTGTGCAGTTTTTTTGCTGTTTTGGACCAAAAGTGCTTACGAATGGGTCAATTGTTCGCTTCTCAACCAATCACTGCTCGTATGTGATGGGTCAGTTGTTCTTTTAACCATTCACAATCGATCAGAGAAACTACAGAGCCAATAAGCAACAGGCAGTGGCAACGTTAGCCAATCAGACTGCTCAATTTCAAGAGGGGGGTCAATTGTTCTTCCAGATGGGTAAATTGTTCTGGATTTCAAATTTCCAAGGCGCCATCAACGCAAGTACGCAACTGGGAATGCTGCGTATTCAGGAAATAGGAATGCCAGATATGCCGCTGATTGCATGGAACTTATGGAAGTAATTTGAATGGTGTCTTGGTTTTCACTGCCTCCACGGAATTGACAACATTTCCCTTCTGATTTTGTGTGAATTCGTATTGCAGAATGCAGATGCCTGGTATTTTTGTGAACGTAAGGAACTTCTGCAATCAATATTTTGGAGATTATGCCTTTTTACGAATCACTGTGGGTTCACCAAATCATGCTTCTGGACGCTGAATCCTGCTTGTCTAGTACGCTGTTTGAGTCTTGAGATGATTGCTATCCAACGGTCGCGATAAAGTTTCTCAAGTTTCTCAGGAGGATGCTTGTTAAAGATACACTGTGATTACATCATCTGTTACCTGTCGTTTATTTACAACACATTTTATTGTTTCCATTTTGTTTCAACTGCCAGGCAGTAGTGTTTATTAGTAAATAATCAAGCATTCCCTTTTTCGGGACCAGCCAGGAGCCTTCGTGTGACATAGTTATAAATCAGAAGAGCGTGCGTCTTATTTTAATAAATGAATTGCTTGTCCATTTTATGAGTTCTGTATTCTATTTCAGTGGAAATAATATATGTTTCATTGGTAAAAAACGCAGATTTCAGAAAATTGAGAAAGAGGTGAGAGGTGACCTTCATGGGAATTTCTTTATAGAAGCCGTTTTTAGAGTTTGATAAAAAGGGTGGCTGTTAGCATAGCATCAGTGATTCAAATATGGTATTTTTGCTCCATAACAGGTGTGTAAATCCTTCTTGGCGAAGGATGCCCGCAGTTCCTTCAAGGAGTTGTGCACCGACAATAGACCAACCACGGCCAATTGTAATGTCGTTATGGATTGCAAGATGAATCTTAATGATTTACTTAAAATTCACGCGCTCAAGAAATCGTAGTCTCAGGAAGTCATGGGCCTTTAGTAATTCGTGCCGTTTACACTTTATCGCTCCATCAATTGTGATGTTTGCTTAGTGGTGCAACAGGTGGCAGGACTGGAAGCTATTTGATTGTCCGAAAGGAGATCTAACGCGACCATTCACGCTATGTAAACTAAGCATGAATCTATTGAAAGTACAATGAAATTATCAATGAGATAATTCAAATTATTCATTTAAAAACCTTTGCAATATTTATCTCTCCATTTTCCATCGTTTTCTGTCGCAGGCTAGAAGCCATGTGCAATCGTCCATTGCATTAGCCAAGATGGTGTTAGCCGAACCGAAAGCGTCGACAGTGAGATGGACCGCTGCTATATTTGCTCTCGCTTTTCTGGCAGCAAAGTCCCAAGCACTTACAACTTACAACTTATATCGTGATACATGCAAACGAGAAGCGATATGGAAAGTGCAAGAGAAGAGCATGAAATTGGAAGAATCCGATATTATTGACACCGTCTCAGTGCCACTGGAAATGCGATGCGGTGACCTATGCCTGGAAACTGCCAATTGTCAATCCTTCAATTTTAATCATATTCGTCAACCCCCTCTCACGAATTGCGAGCTCCTTTCGCACACCAAGGAGATGAAGGGGGTCTTGAATTGGGGAATTGGGTGGTGGCATTACGATACAAGTGGCTACGAAGACCCATACGTAAGGAAGAATTGTACTACGTTCGTTTATATTTTGTCTTTCAAGAGCATGAACGGGACACTCAGGTTACAATACCGCATAGCGTGACAGCTGCAGTTGGCTGTAGTAACGAGCATTCGTTCAAACCCTTAGAATTGTACATACAATAATTCTTCTAAGTATCATGCACTCTTTACTTGCTTTCATCAGCATATTATTCAAAATGATATTTTCATTTTCAGTTTGAAAAATGTGATCCTCCTTGCGATACGCCATTATTATTGTGTCGTCCAGACTGCTCTCATCCCGCTGAGTACTCATGTCAAGGTAAAGATGTGTACTTTGACTTACAGACAATGCAATGTGCACTTTCATTAGCTAGAAAGAAACAAAACAGATGGTTAGTAACTCATATGTCCGGCTTTCAGAACAGCAGATAGCCTGTCATACATAATTCACACAATTATGGGCTTCAGATTTGAATGCAACACAATAATGATGACAAATGTGGTTGATAAGTACGAAGAAGTAGCTACGTTGCAAGGTGTTATACCGCTTATGCGTAATTCATTATTGCAATGGCAATTGTTTGTAAGAGTATTAAACGCAGTCTTTATCAAATTTATCTTCTTCTTACTATTATTTATCTTTATCAAGTTTATTCTTTTCGCAATAATCGTTGAATTTTGAGTTGTTCTCGTTGGTTATGTTCGAGAGGATGGCGACATCATCAAAGAGACACAGGATTGCGTCTGCGAATGACAACAAACTCAAGCTCAACTGCACACTTTCCAATTATCCTTGAACCTCCTGGTCTTGCTCGCATAGACTGGAAGCGTCCAGATGGCGTAACACAGATTCCTTGGAAAAAGGCAAATATCTAGCATGGGATTTCACATGTGTAGACTACCCTGGCAGTATCTCATCTGCCTTCCCCCCAGAGCAAAGCCGGCACAGCAGCAACAGCAGCTGAAGAAAAAAAGATTACCAAATATATCCCCCTCGAACAAGATTTCATCGTTCAACCCATAGGTGTGGAAACCCTTGGTGCAATGGGGAAGCATGCCCAGGCATTTTTTAAAGAAACAGGGAAGATTTTAATCAAAACGTCAGGTGACACTAAAGCAGCGGCATATTTCAAACAGAGACTTGGCATCACGATTCAAAAGGGAAATGCTATGAGTGTTCTGGAAACACTACCCTGCGTGGACCAGCTGGAAGACATTTTAAATTTGTAAATAGGATTTTTAAAATAGTAATTATAGGTAATTTAAGGTTCATATTCAGTTAATTTTAGTAAGTAATTTGTAGGTAATTCTAGACACGTTTTACCGTATAAAATAGCATTTTTCATTTATTTATTGTATATCATTTTCCACGACGTTTAATTTAAATAAAATCACTTTAAAATATAAAGCCATTTTATACCATTAGCTCAACTTGCTCAAATGAATAATAATGAACCAGATCATGCGGATAAAATACAAGACAGGAGTGACGTCGACAATACTTAGCATAATTAACAATACACAACATCTTTTTCTTCGAAACATTTGCATTGTGGTTGTAGCTTATATGATTTTCCTACATAGTTGCAGATCCAACTCTTGAGCCAATCGGCATTGAGAATGGAACTGTCCCTGATGCCGCCTTTACTGCATCATCTGGCCTTCCAACCGCTAAATTTGCAAGACTCAATCTACGCAGTGATGGTTGGCGCAATGCAGGAGTCTCAGCTCAATTTTTAGAGGTAAACTAGAGAGGAATTAAAATTATGTTACGATTTTAGTGAAAACATAAAGCTAACAAAACATTTCGATGATGATGGGCCTGGCGCTTAAAAAGCCAAAGTCAGCTGCGGAGGGATTCAAGCATCTTTGTCGACGTCATTTGGAAGCAAAATCTGCTCCTGCTCTCTAATAAATTTTCTGTCAGTTGATATAATCATTTTGCTATTTAGAACTAAGGGTTATCACACGGTTTGTCGTTTTCCATGTTTGGATTCATTTTCCTAACACGAGTGACCTTGAAAGAAACGTGTAAGTAAAGCCTAAGAAATGCATGAGACATAGGCGAGTGCGTTTTGCTTTCCGAGTGTCTCTGTCTTCCAACTTCCCGAGTGATAGGAAAAGTGATCCAAATATGGAAACTGTGTAGTAACCGTTTTCTAAAACCTTGTAACCAACTGCAACACGACTAGTTTACCTGGCTGTTGATGAAAGTGCTCAAACAGAATCGAGCCTGTTGATTGCAATAATTTTTTTCTTCAATGTTCGATTCGATCTCTAGGGACATTCGAAAATTCGTCATCAGTGAAATGACGACAGCCAATGAAGGGGTTTCATCTGGATCTTTTCATATTGAACCGTTGACTCCTCTGGCAGCGGCTCATTCTTCAAGAGACCGAAAATAAAACAAGTTTAAGCAAACTGCTAATCTTCAACTAGTCTTCCCATTAGTCTTTAAACGTGGGAATGTCAATTGATATAGCCATGTTTGTTACGTTTTTGTTTCCAACACAGTTTCTATAGAATTTTGATTCAGTTTTTCATAGGTATATAGCCAATAAAATTGCTAGAAACTAATAATAATTATAATGTTTTGAAATAACTATAGTTCATTCCTCATTTTGCTATTTTTCTACGTGTATCACGTTCTTTACTCTGCAGACAATGAAAACAATACATCTCCACAGTTCACGAAAGCGCTCGTTTTTCTTCAATAAAATCCCAATAGAGAAATCAGAAAGTTATTTAACGATTTTTGCTGGGCTTTTTGACAACCTGCGAAATTCAAGAACTGCCACAGCAAGAAAACGTCCGTCGGAAGGATAGGAAAGGTTATTTAAAAATCAAAGGGAAGCGTACCCAAAGGTCCATCCTGTGCCACCGTCATTCTAGTTATGAGGAAGCAAAAACGGAGACCTGAAGCCAACTTGAGCCTATATCTCTTGGCTTGACGCACAGAGCTGCTACTTCACTTTAAGACAGTCTAGGAAATTGGAAGCGTGTATGTGATTGCCAGGAGGTGATGGGTTATTGTAATATACGCAGCAAAGAGTGTTGGCTTAGACGGGTGCTCCTTCTCAGCTCTTGTGACCATGAACACTGCCAGTGCAACTTTTCATTCAAAATTGTGAACACCTCGTAACTGAACAGTGAACAGTGGGCTTTCTCCGCTTTCGAGGCCAAGTTTACCAATGTTCTTTGCAAAAATTAAAAATTGTAAACGATGATCAGATTCACAAACCTCTAATTCCGTTGTGTTTGCTAAAGTATGTTACTAAATCTTTCATTTCGTTCATCTCGCTAATAGCATTACCGACCGTTCCCGGAGTTTCTGGTATCATTCAGTACTATGAGACTGGCGCCGGCTTGTAAGGGACGATGGTAGGTTGGGTGGGGGGTGGGTGCTTTACTATATTGGGTTAATGGATATTCAAATTCTTTCATGCTAAATATTAATTTTATTTTCCAGTTATCATGGGTATCGTTTTCAATGTTCTTGAGTTCTAGAGAGTTCTGATCATGCAGTTTCTCGTTTCAGTTGTTTTCGGGTATCTTGGTAGTATTGTACTATCAGAGACTATAGACTAGCAAGCATGCGCATTGTTTGAGTTTTGCTTTCATAAGTCAGAAAATGTTGGGACATCCGATAGAAATTTTGAAGATATCAGTACACATCTTCATAAAACATTCTTCTACCACTGTACTAATGTACTTTACAAATTTTAATTACACTGACTAATTAAAGCTACTGATGAGCATAAATTATATGGCACGGTATGCAAAAATATGGCACCGTCTATCGTATGTTCTCCATCTTCACTTGCTTTCACTTGCCTACAAGCTACAATGCTCACATCGATGTATTGCTACAGTTACGGTATAATGCCCTTGGTCAAGCAGCTCGCTATAGCTTACACCTTTACCGTGAAAGAAAGGTCAAAATATTTTGCAGCTAGTCTAGCTACAGAGTTATTCCTATAGTTCTTTCTTAGGGATGACATTTTGAATCTGGTCTCTTCACATCTCTTGGTTTGCTTTGAATGAAGCAGAATAGCTCAGCTATTTTGACTGGAGTCACCTCTTGCCGGGCCTCCCAGCAGATATTCACAGCCGACTTTGGATGTGTATTTCTATTGTCCGGAAAGAAGCTCTTTAGATTTGAAAGAGCGGATGTTTTTGTGCACACATTTGCAGACATTGCCCTCCACGCACGTTATCGGCTTTAATTGTCAACGGATTAGACGTTGCAACAATTTGGCCTTCTTCCTTGCTACAGTTTCACAAAAGGGAAATTACTTGCATTGTTGGTCGACACAGTAAGATTACCATTTGCTTTGCTACATGTAGTCATGGGTGTAGTATTCTACCAGGCTATATACATACACGATTGGGTACTAAATATCTCTCAGAATGCAAAATCGATCTTCCATGAGACAAATTGATAACTGAAACAATCCTGTAGGCATATCTAGAATAGCTTTTGCTATCCATTCAAGTAGCAGCACTTCATTATCTAGAAAAATAGTTATTTGTTTGTTCTAGATTACCTTTGAAAACCCCATTGACGTCGTCGCATTTGCTACCCAAGGAGGCATTCTAAAGGCTGAATACCCGAAGCAATTCTACGTTGCACTGCGCTTCAATCATACCGGAAGCCACAATCCTTATCATCTACGGAACGAACTGAGAACTCACGTACGTAAAGTGTTTGTCCTTGTGATACTTGCTGCAGTCCCTTGTAAATCTCCTTTGGTTTAATACAATAGACAACTTTGAAATACGTGAGTATACGGATTCACTCACTACGGGTCGATGTGGTTATACGCGCTTAGCATCGACACCCATACGTCGATATGCTAAGTACATTTTTCAGATACATGTAAGAGATACAAGAACATGTAAATTGATACAGCAAAGAACTTTCAAGATACGTTTAAGACTCTTAACATACGTAAATATCCAATGTCTTACTATATATACATCGTAAGAGAAATTAAGAAAATTAAGTAACAGATAAGAATGATATGTTAAGATGCATGTCAAGATGTGTTAAGATGATGCATATTAAAAAGATAAAAAATTCAATTGATACAGATAAATACAGCTATACATTTGCTGAAGTACTAAAGAAATAAGATGACAGATCAAAAGATGTCATTTAAAGTATCTTTAAAGCAAATTAGAACCAATACAATCCAAGATGTCTGCAGAGACAATCTGTAAAGAAGAGATAAAGTTTCATTCTTTCCATGCTGACGGGGGATTGAGTATAATTGATCTAATAGATTTCTTGGCCTTCCTTTTATTATGGCATATAGATGTTTCCTGGTCACTATGATCCCAAAGCTATTCTACTCCACCGTTTTGAGGAAGAGCAGAAATATGTTTCCAGCATCAGATTCCATGTGATATCCGCCCAGGCATCAGTTCATTTGAAAGTGGAGCTATATCGCAGAGTAAGAATCCTTTTGACAATGTGCAATACTATACTCGTAGATTCATTGCTTGAGCTTTCTCCAGTGCATGGGGAAACCAGGGAAATAGACTGCTTCTCACGTCTTACGGACGTCATACATACAATTAATGTAAAGAGGCGATTTAGAAAGGACTGCTTTGGTACACTTACAATAAGAGGTTGCTACAAAGCTCTACAAGCATGCATTTGACGATTTAACTATAAATCTAGAAAAGACATTTAATTTGCTGAGATTCCATCTACAAAGAATCAAGGGTGGGATACATTATCGAAAAATTGGAGCTGAACCTCTATAATAGTTCAATTGCGAATGCTCAGTCTTTTGCTTTGCCACAATGTCCATAATTTGAAATTCAGCATCAACTAAGCAGCGAAGGATCATTGAGAACTGGAATAGATACAAACTAACGCCAAGAAATTATAAGAATTTAAAATCAGCCTCGGAAGCCTGGAAAAATACTCAGTGTACTTTTGACCTTATATATGATAGGATAAAATTACCCTGGAATATTTCCACGCTCAACTTTCCAAGAGTACCTTGTCCAGGTTTAGACAGAAATTGTAACTTATTAAAGTTACTCATTTCCTAGAAAATTAAGGGTTCCAAAGTCTGATCATTTGAGGCCTTTAAAGTAAAGAAGGGTGAAAGGAATGTACTGTGATAAGTGTTTTCTCGTGTAAAATAGCCGTCAATATAATGAGCACCTATATCTTTCATTTGACACAACTTTTGAAGAACATATTCGGGCATAGCCAGTCTAGTTTGAGTGTGGCCGCGGTGCTATCCGATGGGAGGTTTGCGACATGCGTTCGATTCTCTTTGTATGATAGCCCTGTCACAAACCCCCATTCAAAACGCACCGCCTATCACACTGATAATCAATGGAAAACTAAATTTACTCACTTACTTACTTACTTACTTACTTACTTACTTACTTACTTACTTACTTACTTACTTACTTACTTACTTACTTACTTACTT
>OFHS01000741.1:8242-36063 GCA_900245855.1 Calvadosia cruxmelitensis
AGGCCATCTGTCTACAGTCAAACCTGTATTAGTGGCCAGCTCTATAGACCAGCCACCTTTGTATAAAGGCCACTCTTCATAATCCCAAAATGACACTTTCTATAGAAATCAAACTGGACAGTAAGGCCATCTGTCTATTAAGGTCATGTTTATCAGGTCCGAAAAGTGACCATTCTAGACCGGTTTCACTGTAGACCAGATCATTGGCCATTTCTTATATTTATTTTAGATATATAATTTGTATGACTATGCATTGACTGTAGTCAAATGTATATCAACTCTTCCAATCGTTCTATTTACTTTAAGGTAATGGATTTCAAGCCACTACTATTGCACTGTAATAATTGCCGGTCAACTTTCGATCTTTAACCACCTGTGCAAATTGAAGCAGAATTATTTGCTTCAGAACATAATTGTGCGGTATGGTGAGACTGCGATGCTGAGCTAAGTGATGCTATCTCACTGGTTAAACAACTACATGGTACCTTCACAATTCCACAGCCTGTTTTGTTTATCATAGTTTTAAGTACAGTATCGTCAATTAAGCCTTAATAATATTTTCATCAGGAGATACAGTGAAACCTGTCTATAACGGTCACCTCTGGGAACTGAGCAGAATGACCTTTATAGACAGGTGGCCTTTCTGTCCAGATTAATTTCTATCGAAAGTGTCATTTTGGGGTTATGAAGAGTGGCCTTTATACACAGGTGGCTGCTCTATAGAGGTGGTCGCTAATACAGGTTTGACTGTAACCTTTTTGTTGCAATTGTTGTGAAATATTGTTCCCATACTTTTGATTTGATTTTGGTCTGCTTCTTATCGTTTGAATTTATATCGCAGGTGGTCAGTCATTCAAGAAATGGACTCAATTTTCAGCAGCGCTATCTCTGCTACATGCGAAAACTGCTAGAAGAGGTTAGAAATCTTGTCGGCCACTGCCAAGTCATTCATATTCCTAGGAATACGCAATACAGTCTATATAAGCTCATGTTACATCAGCTGAGATCACTCCCTCTATTTGCTTGCACTTCTTTTCTTTGTAAATCCCCGTTTTTGTTACAACACTTTCGATTCATTCACAACTCAATTCAAGACTATAGCAAATATATAATGTGTTAACGAAAGTTGTTAAAGATCTAACGGACTGCTTTGTGCTGCTTTCGTTTAGAAGTCACCTGCTGTACCACGGAATACCGTAAATCCTGATACATCTGATGCCATTGATGCTGGTGAGTGACATGGCATGTCCCATTCCTTTGACGAGCGATATGCCAGTTGACGTTTTCTTCAAGATTCAATCAGATACAGTCAAACCTGTATTACTGGCCACTTCTATAGAGCAGTCACTGTGTGTAAAAGCCATTCTTCATAACCCCAAAATGACACTTTAATACTTTGAAATCAACCTAGACAGGAAAAGGCCACCTGTCTATAAAGGTCACTTTGCTCGGGTCCCGAAGGTGACCATTATAGACAGGTTTTACTGTACGTTTAATTGGATATTATGGAAGCACAATATTTTATCGGTATGATAATTTTGTTTTTCACAATCTGATTGACTGAAACACACAACTGGAAACCCAGGCCAAACAACTGTAGCTAGTCGTCATTTCACAGCTGACAAATGTTTGAACGTCCCTTGGGATCGAATCAAACATTGTACAAAGCTGTCTATCTCGTGTAGGAGAAGCACTTCTTGAAAGCAAAAGTTCTCTCTGAATAGTTAGCCTAATCCAACCAACTCTTTAGATGAGCAAGTTGAAGCGTGTAAGACTTAGGTTTTTTTTGTCTCCATCTTGAACAACGCGTTTGTTGATGAACCAAAACTTCGTCTTATTCTTGTCTGTATCGAGGGTTACAAATATGATTCTTACATAGTGGTATTATTCTATTTAGCAATTGACAAATCAGCTACAGCTCAGATGCCTCGACAGCAGCCTCAGCAATCAATTTCGAAAGGCTACGAAGCAGAACTTCTCCATTCCAACAATGATGCCACATCGTTAACACAAGAGGAATGTCAACAATGTGTTGTCAACAGTTCAATGTATCTGACGTAAGTACCTTCCGGTCGAAGCACTAGGTCGTAGCGACACAGTTAAGCGACACGGCTGTTGCGCATCATGAAAACAGCAAATGTAGCGCTTTTTCTGTGGCGACCTCACTCTCAAGAAGCTGAGCCTCATCCACAAACAGATTGGCACGAAGTTGAATGTGGAAATATCAGCAACATCTGATTCAGTAGATGCAGCATCTATGCAAGATACAAAAAGCAAGTAAAACATCACATAGGATCGCTTTTTGAACACATCAACAACTGAGGATAAAAGGGAGGTTGATGGGTCACTGTAACGAGGCGAGTAACCAGATCTCACAACTCTCTAGAGCCTCATGGAAACAACAACGCTTGTAGCCATAGCCGTGTTGACACGGCTGTTGTGCTTCGTGAAAACTCAGTAATAGTTTTGTGAGGTTTGTGCATTTTCTCAATGCTTTCACTGCAAGTACATGTGATGTTTCCTCTGCTAGGCCTTACCAAGCAAGGATGACGTTTTCAACATATCTGGAACGCGTCCAGCATCGATTACTGCAGCAGTGCAGGTACATCACTGATCTCCTAAACGTAGCTAACAGCGTTTTGTTGTCAATATAATTTATTTCTTTGATTTGTCTTTTCAATTGTAGCCCACAGAGCAAAATCCGTTTGTCGAATGATGAAGTTGACAAGCACACCAAACAAATTGTAAGAGACTGGTATTTTACGCAGGTCATTTTGTAGTTTCTTTTACAATGTTGCGATGCAAATGCATGTCAGTCCTGATGCATTGTGGAATGCAAGCTATTTTCAATCTCGTGGTTTTGGACTGAAATCAAAATATTTGATAGCCAAGAACATGCTTTCAAATAGAAGAATAATGATTGCATGCATTTTAAGTTTGAATTCCCAACCTAATTCCTTCGTTCCAGTGGTTGAGCTGAGCACGCTGTACAGACTGTCAAAACTACCATAAAGGCTTGGCACTAGGGTTTGCTGGTATTGTCTAAGATATTCCTCAATCTACTCTTGCTATTCACCAAGCAATATCCTTGTCAAAAGGAACATTCCCTATAGAAATATTATTAGGACGTGCACTGGAGGTCCCTTTAACTGTCAAATTTGCTACAGATGACATCATTATATACCAGACGAGCAAAGTCCAGTCTTCTGAATGCATTGTTGCCAAAGACAATAATACTGACTGGGTCTCTATGATCTGAGGACTATTTAAGTGTCGCGTAATCAGAGTGCTCGTGCGGGGTCTATTGTTTTCCCGTCTACTGATGTAACCATAATTAGTGATCAGTACCAGCGGCAGTCACAATTAGTTGATCAATCAAGTCCAGTCGGTGCTCCTCTCTGTCGATCAACACTCACGATGCCACCACCTATTTGTTATAATTTTGAATAATACAGTCAAGCCTGTTTTAATGGCCACCTCTATAGAACAGCCACCTGTTTATGAAGGCCATTCTTCATAACCCGAAAATGACACTTTGCATAGAAATCAACCTGGACCGAAAGGCCACCTGTCTATAAAGGTCATTTTACTCAGGTCCCGCAGGTGACCATTATAGACAGACTTCATTGTATATATAAAATTATTAAAATTAAATGCATTCTCTTGAAGGGGGACAGGTGATATATTTCGTGATCTTTTATACGTTGTTTACTTAATTTTATTGATTAAGGAGTTCCTGTAACTAGCATGGCACAGCTATGTAATGTGAATTACCTGAAATCTAATCAATCTATTTCTGTGTGTAATTTTTTGTGGTCAGTTTCGACTAATTCCTTTGTAATGTCATATAAATGTCACTTTCTTTAACGAGAGAAGCCCACTAAGCCAATGGCAAATAAAACCCTAGAAGACACAACGAATATATGTGTCAGCTGAGCGGGGAGTCGAACACGGTACATCTGACTAGCAGCCACACATACTAGCCCCTAGACCACACCGGCATTGTAAACATATCAGTTGTAAGTCACATGATCTGATGTTATGTAAACTAGTGTTCATCTGATAAAAGATTATCTTAATTGAAACCAGATAGAATTATGTAGAAAATACGCCGCAAAAAAAACTGGCTTGAATTCCAAAATGAGATTGTTAGCTTCAGAACCACGAGACTTGCCAATACAGTGTAACTCGGTTAATATCACACCCTCAGGAAAATCGTAAAACGTGATACTATCCGAGTCGTGACAATAACCGAGTCTCATACTCAGACCTCTAATTTTGCAGGAACAGCTAAAAAAATAGCAAAAAGCAGGCCATAGAATGTCAGCAAACTCTATAGCAACTTCAAACAGAGCTATTATGTAGAGATTTTAGCAACACAAGACTCATTTTCTTTGATTTATCACACTCAATGAGGCAAACACAATGAAAAACACTTCATCAACTTTTCCTTTCATGACAATTACGGCGCCTATAAATTCAAGCAAGGCAACAAGTCACGGAAAGTGTGACAATAGGCGAATGTAAAAATAAAAATCCTTTTAAAATCCGTGATAATAACCGAGATGTGACAATAACCGAGGTGATATTAATCGAATAGAATAAGAGAAAAGCTTAGGGAGTGGCAAGTGGAATTTCACTTTCTGTTACAGTAACCGAAACATGATAATATCCAAAGTGATATTATCCGATTTATACTGTAGTTTGATGTAACCAATACCTACTAGACTCAGATCATTGTAACATATCCTCAATCACACATTTTTTGCTTGAAAGCATGATTATATGGACAAATTGCATGCCTAGGTCAGATTATGATGTACAGTGCAACCTGTCTTTAACGGTCACGTCTGGCACCTGAGAAAAATGACCTTTATAGACAGGTAGCCTTTCTGTCCAGGTTGATTTCTATAGAAATTGTCATTTTGGGGTTATGAAGAGTGGCCTTTATAGACAGGTGGCTGCTCTATAGAGGTGGCCACTAATACAGGTCTGACTGTATAGAATAACTAATCATTGATGTTACGAGTATGACATTCAATGACAGATGTAACAATTGATTTCTGAAGCAATATCTTACAATATGAAATATCACATAAGACAGAATCGAATTAATCTAAATTATCTGTAATTGGTTCGTGATTTTCATCATTAGGAGTTGGTGCTACACTTCCTACATCGTGCATCAGTCAACCTGAAGACCCCAATGCGAATAGCGTCATACCCAGAAGACATGACACTCCAAGAAAAGTAAGTGGCAAGTTTGATTCTCGTGCAGTTCAGCATCAGAGTGTGTTGCTGGTGTAGTGGTTAGGACCTCTGGTTCTCATCCGAGAGGTCACAGGATCGAGCCCTACCCGGAGCACACGGTTTCACTCTTCCGGAAAAAAAAGTAGCACTTCGGTGCGAGAGAAACAGGAGCGTAGTAGGGCATCTGCCTTGGTGGGCTAGCCCCCCGCCCTGCGTTCAGGTTGAAAGACCCTCCCGGCCGAAGGGCTGAGAATCGGGGATCGGCGCCGCTCGTATAGCGAAGCAGGTTCGCCTGCGACGCTGACGCGAATATCTTTCTTTCTTTCTTTCAGTTCAGCATCGCTGATATTGCGGTCTTGATTCACAATTAATGACATTATGACAGTAATTGACTTGACTATGTTTAATTGACAATGTAAGATGACGTCAGTGTCTTTTCATGCCGTTTGATTTTTCAGGCGACGTGTTCTTGCGCGTCAGCTACGGGATTTCCTGCGATGCTATTCGGTGGTAATGATGCTCACTCGGTGCTAAATTGTATGCTTCAGACTACGGCGCGATGTTTAATTAATACTTAATTAATACTTTGTTTACGATGTTTAATTAATACTTTGTTAACAGGAAACAGAAACAGGATATGCGGCAGGAAACAAACCAACATCCATGATATCACCCCATCAGTTTCAAGTTTTTATTGGTTCAGCAAGGTAATATGAATGACTTGTTATAGTACTTGGGATTAAAAGCTTGCTGAAATGCAATTTACCTGTTCTTAGCTGTTAAAATTGTCAACTTCAGCTCAAAGCCACATTCCTGAAAGCGCATTTATCCTGATGCAATATGACAGTGTTTTGTCAATTGCACGGTATTTTTCAAATGTTGGGAATGTTTTCAAAAAAACATTTTGCTTAACCTGTTTTGAGCGACCACCAAAAGCGGTCTTTTATCACAGGTGACTGCTTGAGACAGGTAAATTGCATTGTTTTGGCATCACGTGTGTGCGGTCCCTTTAGACAGGTTGGACTGTAGATAGATCTGTCATTTAATACGGCGTAATTAAAGCAACAATTGTTCTATTTTGCAGCGAGTCGACATTGGAAACAGTGCTGACAAGTTTCATTAAAAACAAAAACATGTCTGCTGTATTTTTTGGTGAGAAGAAAGAAGATTACGTTGCATGGTAAGAAATAAATCAAGTTTATTAAAGGCTATATGTTGCAATCACGATCCAAGTTGGTCTAAGCTATCGCATAGAGTCAGCCAAGAAACAAGAGAATAATTGCCTCACAAGGCAGGTGGCAGCTAAATACAAATCAGATTTGCTGTTATGCTGAGTATATGGTCAACATCAGTGGTCTCTCGCGACAGGTGGTCTCTCAAGACAGGTGATTTCTATAATGCGGGTACAATAGAATATCTCTTTGGATAATGTCGCACCTGGCTTAGTAATTCCTGCGTGTGCAGCAAACTTCTATACGCTTGAAAATTAGTTTATTATCATTCTGTTATCTGTTGCGGGTCTTGTGTTTTTGTGTGTTGTTTTGTGATTAAATCAGTTAATCAGCTACTGTCGGCTGATGTGACCCTACACAGACAATTTCGACAATGTCAGACGTGTTAAAATGTTACTTAGCAGAATTGGCTATAAATCCCTTTCTAGCAGATGTCAATCTTTTACTTAATGAATGAACTTCACTTTACCCGCGGGTTTCGGTAGGTCTCAAACTCTCTTCTACACGACACCTTGCCAGAAACAGAATGCTTTGGGGAGGCTGCATTTGATTGCTGTGTAAATGATGATGGCAGCTGCCCCCATGATGTGACGATACTGATTTCACATACAAACAATCAAACGTACATGGTTTATGTTGTCAAATACAATACCGGTACTATCTATTTATCAGTATCGTAAAATACACGGACAGCTGACTATTGACAACAGACAACAGGACAATGTGTAAATGTATGACGTATTCTCACATAGAACAATTTTTTGTTACTTTGACTAGTCTCTAGGTGATATCGGTCCCAGACACATGGAGAAAGGATGAACATTTGACTTAAGCAGTGGTCATTACATATAACTGCCTAATTAACAATAACAAAGCATTTTCGATGACAAATTCTGTTATTATTTTGACTGTTAAATACCCGGTTATTTCCCGCATTTGGTCTTCACGGTTGGGTGTATTTGTTAGTTCGACTTTAACATGTTTCTTTTTTACTTTTTTTCTGTCAAATGTTGCATTGTTTCAATGTTTTAGTTCTGTTGATGATGAAAGTGTCTGTCAGCGAAGCAGCGCAAAAGAAAGAAGACGAACTCAATGTCGATCAGCTACAACGTCATCCTCAAGAGGTGAATTAATTAACAAAGCCACACATTTGAAATATAACTGTTTCAGTTGCTCAGTATTATGAACGTGTAAATGGATATTCCATATAAATGTGATTCCACGGTCACAGTTATTGCTGTAATCCTGGAATTGTCTTTGATTTCAGGCAGTCTTGCTCGTAGACCAGTCTCAGCAGTTGAGTCAACTCGGGATAAAGAAACAGGTGAAGATAGAAGAAAAGTATTTAATTACTCCCTGCGGCTACTACATTTATCTGGCGTTAGGTGTCATTGAACACCGTAAAACATCAGTTTAGCTTCTCGCAATCTGATTGACATGAAGGGGTAGCGTTAAGAGGTTTCCATTTAAATTGAGTTTTTAATTCCTCCAAATCCGTCAAGAAACTCAACAAGGGTGTGGTTATTTTGAGGCATCGTAATTGACGATGCGCGGTCCTATTGCATGTCGGGATGCAAGTGTTTTCTTGCACGTGAGACTGAGTTGAAATCGACAATTTTGACAGCCAAAAACAATCCCTGAAATTGACCATCATTGATAAGAGTACGGCTGATTGCATTTCAAACAAAGCAATTATCTGGCGTCTTCACCTGTGACAGAGGTCAACTCACTTATATACCGAAATGCATTGGGACTGCGCATGGCGAGTTACACCCAGCCCACTATTGTGTAGCATGAGAAAGCTAAAGATGTTTGGGAGAATAGCTCTTGGATCAAAAACATGGATTATTTTTTATTTATGTATCGTTTTATTAGGTTACCAAATTGACCTGGTGTGTGGTAACTCTTCAATATTGGCTAATTTGTTTTGTGTTTTCTTCTCACAGATGTCCTCAACAATGAGAAAGCTCAGGGCATTACCCCATCCATGCATCAAATGCCCCCGGGACGCACCCCTGCCTGTCATGAGACCCTCTCACTGTTTGGCAAAGACACACAGCACCACTCCCTTTGCACATCGTCAGGGAGACTTCGAGGGAAAGTGAACAACTTGATGTCAGCTGACAACACATTTGAATCCCTCGTTAGTAATGACAGTTATCGGGAAAAGACTTCCATGAGGCCAAATTTCTTACGTCAATCAGTTACAACGCAAACAGGTCAATGGAACAGAGAGATTACATTGGAGTCAACAATGTGTCCTCGACCGCCAGACAAGACTAGTTTACAACGAGGCAATGCAAGACGGCACTTTTACAAGCAACGCATTGGGCATAAATAGATGTCCCATTTGCTACAAACATGCTACGGTGACATATATTTAACGGATGTCCACTCAGAACGAATGATATTCTGCCTCTGTAAGAGTCTTTATAACTGATAATACATCCCTCAAAGAGTGATAACATTAGATAGGAATGGCTATAGATGGCATTCCGTTTAAGTTTGTTTTATGTGTACACAAAATCTCAAAGATCATTAAGTAAGACAGCTAATGCCTAATTACATTTGTTTTTTTCAAATTTGAAACCTCACAGTGTTCTAATGCAGTGCTATTGTTTTTCAGACTCAGTGTCCCATTTGCTTTCGATTATAATACAGTAAAACCTGTCTATACTGGTCACCTTCGGGATCGGAGGAAAATGACCTTTATAGACAGGTGGCCTTTCTGTCCAGGTTGATTTCTATAAAAAGTATCATTTTTGGGTTATAAAGAGTGGCCTTTATATACAGGTGGCTGCTCTATAGAGGTGGCCGTTAACACAAGATTGACTGTAACACCATTTGTTTACGATTATAATAACAGCATCCTAAGAGATGAAGAGAAAGTAATTTCACACAAATTCATACGTAGTAATTTAATATTGACAAAATCTGCCGCGTAAAATGTCTACAGCAGTGAACAAAATAAGGATTATGCGAAATAATACTTTGGCACATTCATAATACCCTAGGCTCATCCATTTCGGTAACGCTAACCAGGTTTAAGTGCTGGTACTATGCAATCTGTACATCTATAACTCGATAACGCTGGTAGCTCTGTTAAAAAGGCATCGAAATACTGTTAACTCCAGAAGCCAAATAAGGGCTTTGTCAATGAGTTGGAGATCAATCTATAACTGGCCTCAAAGAATAGCCTCTGCTATAATAGAGGGAAGATGGCTTCCAAAGCAGCAAACTGAAGGAGACTTTAAAGTGAGTTTGTAAATAATCAAAGAGTTTTGGCAATGTGCGTAAAATTGATTTTACATTCAGGAAATGACACATCCCGTTTCGTTCTTTCCATGACCAGTCTTTGTGGATATTTCTGGTTCTTTAATGGGCTTGACTTCTTCTTTAGAAGTTGGAGCCTGAACGAAAGACAACAATTATCAATGGACCGATGATAAGAATAAAACAGACCGTTCATACGCACCCTCAGAAATTAAGTTGAATGTCTACCACTTAAAACTTTAGACCTAATTTCTGCAAATAATATCAATATAATATTTTATAATTTAACCAATAATATGTACGTAGCACAAGTGGCTACAAACAGGAGCCGTAGGATTTTCTTGACGCTGCTGACAATACAATGAAATCAATACATGAGCTTAAAAACTTACAAACATAACGATACAATTTTCAATTTCAAGAATTGACTGTTAGAACTTAAGTCTTGGCCTGCTATTGACGTGTATACACGTTTTCGAAATAAATCAAAAGTAGCACCATACAGCCAATTAGATAGTTAGTCCCTAGTGATCAACCAATCAGCAATCGATACAGCGACTTCAAGTCTTCATTGAACTAGTTTTACGAGCAGGACAAGGGTTAAGATCAATCAGACGCTTTTTCTATTCTTTAAATTAAATGCACTAAAGTCAAAAATGTATTAGCGGCCACCTCTATAGAGCAGCCACCTGTGTCTAAAGGCCACTCTACATAACCCCAAAATGATACATTCTATAGTAATCAACCTGGACAGAAAGGCCACCTGTCTATAAAGGTCATTTTTCTCAGGTCTCAAAGGTGACCATTATAGACAGGTTTCATGGTATTTCTTTGTGCTAAGACGATAATCTTGACGCGTAGTTCGTACCTGTTTACCAGCCATTGTCATATCGAAACCAGCGACTAGGTCTTGGGTCCACACTGCGTTAATATCAGGCAATGAATACGCCATTGGGCTAGCTACACCGTATTCTGTCGACTGAAGCTCAGGGATTTCCGCGGGGACCTTGTGATGATAGCTGACAGACAAAAAGGAAAATCAGAATCGATGTCAGTAAACATTGGATATAAGGAGGATAAAACAAATACCGAAACAAAATATTCCATCAATAATGATTTGGACAGTAATAAACAGCATTGGGTTTGAAGAAATCTCCACCGGTATTTATTCTACAACTTGTCAACACAACGGAACTTAATAATATTCTGTAAAAAGGATTTAGATTACTGGAGCCTACCAATCTTACCCATGAAGTACAGATGTCACTGTACTTCATAGTTTATGTCATCAATTAAATACCGGTGCTGTCTATTTATCAGTACCGTATAATACACTGTCAGTCGACTACTGACAACAGACAGCAGAACAATGTGTAAATGTATGACGTATTCTCACATAAAACCATTTTCTCTTGTTGCTTTGTCTAATCTCTGAGTGATGATGGGTCCCAGACGCGTGAAGAACGGATGATCACCCGGTTTGGCAGTGCTGCCTGGTCCTTTTGTTGATGCGTACTCACGGCACAGCCGACCAGCGGACTCATACACTATCAAAAGAACAAAGCCACAACGAATGAAAATCAATTGTGTACTACATAGCCGCGTATAGATCCCTTCGTGGTCCTCTGTCTCCATTGATCAATAGCAGAAAGTCCTCGCAAAACACTAGAAGTTAACCTGTCCACAATGGTCACCTGTCCTTAAAGACCATTTAATTCTAACAGAGAAACTTCAACGTATAGCACAGAATGCATTGGAGGGTAGCAAGTGTCAACATCTAACAACCTTAGAAGAGCAATGCTGTGAATCGAATCCTGCTTGAGGAATATAATATACAGCCAAAAGATTGGAAGATATTGATCAAACAGTACGTTGCTTTAGAGATGGCATTCCGTGACTACCGTATATCTCCACTCCATTCTAGCTAGACCGGGTTAAACATTTCCAACAATTGTACATGGTACCGCTTGAATGAAAATTATGAAATCCAACGAGTTACGTTGCGTTTACATTTCTGTGCTTCTTGCAGTGATTTTATGGCTTTGCCGCACTCATCCTCTGACAACATTTTCTCTCCATTGAAACTGTGTGCCTTTAACGGAAAACGAAGAATACATTAATTAGCTTCATCCAGCAAGACAGCAAGTAAACAAACAACAATGCCGATAGTACACAAATAAAGTACAATGTACTGCACTTACGTAAGCCAAGTAGAAGTCCCTTTTCAGTTGTAAATATTTGCGCCATTTGCCAGCCTTGGCAGGATCAACAGAATTAAGCATGGACTCTAGAAGAGAAGTTTATAAATTGACAATTTATTTTAAGGAGTAGGATGAGTGACTACATCATCCTTGCTTTTTGCTACGGCTGTTGATAATCATTTAATATATACCAAACAGAAGCACCAATGGCAAATCAGTCAAAGCAAACACATCTCCAAGATCAAAAAATTAATCTTGTTGAGGTACAATCTGCAGTTAAAAGCAAGCGTTATAATACTATGCTCATAACGTGTAGCCTAGAGGCAATAGTTCCTCTTCCAGATAAACAGTGAAACAAATTTACCCAATACAATAGATGGAAGTAGTGGGCTTCACAAGGTCTTGCAGCAGATCACGACAAACAGAGAGAAACTTTAAATACATTATTACTACTCATACCAGCTGTACTAAACAATTTGCTTGTCTCGTTAGCAACTGTTGACGTCACAGGCGCTTTGTGCTTCAACTCAATTGACCTTGCAACGGTAACTGAAAAGCAAAACAACAAGCAGAGTTAATTATTATATTCACTGCCAATAACCAAGGGACAAATGACTAAATATATCTCACGTACGTTTCAAAGAAATCACAAAAATATCGTCATAAGAAATAAAAAAGATGTTGAAAAAATACAACAAAAATTATCCAGATAAGCACAAATAACTTAGGAATATCAAAATAAATTGAAAATTGTGGGATAAGTGCATAAATCATAAAGACATAAGAAAACCGCGAGATGTCCAGAAAATCTTGAAAGAATCAAAAAAGGATTTTATTTCAAAAAGTCGCATACGCTTTACAATGAGTGATGTACCCCTCCATATACTCAAGAAATATCGGTTTTAAACTGCTGTTGGATACAACGGCTTTACTCATTTTAAGGTCAATACAGACGTATTCCGCATCAGCGTCAATATGCCGATGGTTGATACTGCAGTGTTACACCTTTTGAAGATACAGTGAAACCTGTCTATAATAATCACCTTTGGTACCTGAAGAAAATGAAATTTATAGACAGGTGGCCTTTCTGTCGAGGTTGATTTCTATAGAAATTGTCTTTTTGGGGTTATGAAGAGTGACCTTTATACACAGGTGGCTGCTCTATAGAGGTGGCTGCTAATATAGGTTTGACTGTATCAACCTTCTCAGATGCTATTGCACATACTAAGTGGCAGATATAATTACTATAGCACCAGCACAAACAAACAAAGCCACAAATACTTGAATGGCATTCTAATGATTCTATGCTCATGCCATTACCTTCTTGCGCTTCCGCAAGGCATTGTAGATGATATCCATCTAACACACGCGCATCTGTGTCACCATGCTTCTCAAGGATTCCCGTTCCCAAACAACTAGAAGCCAAGTCCTGCAATCCGGAACATAAACTTCCATATTAACAAGTTGTCTGCATTAGATCGTAAGTGGAAAAGGCTTCAGACAGATTGAGTTCACTGCAAATGACATGTGCGTCTCTTTCTGTTTAATTTCACCGTGCCACTCACCAATGTAATTAAATAACTATCTATCTCAACTAGAGAGACTTCAACTTTTGCTGTCTGCTTGCCGAGCTGAAGCAGCTAGTTGCGTCCAAGCGATTGCAACATTTTCTTGCTTCAAGATGGTAGCCACGGTCATAATGATCAGGCTATGTACTAAAGTGTTGATACACAGCTAGGCGTGTTCCAATTGCCTGATTCACACACGCGGGATGTAATGTTACGGAAGCTAGGGAGACACTCAAAAACAATTCTGTGAACTAAATAAAGCACTAGCAATTCATGTTTCAACTTCAAGAGCTGTTGTACCAAAAATCATTAATTTTTCTCATCAAAAGCACCAGTGGAATGAGCTAGACCAATCAAAGAAAATTAGCATTTTACTTCAATTTAATATGACGGCACCAGAATTACACAAGCTAGAAGATTAATAAACTAACAATGACAACAACGATGCAAAACAAGAACTTCCTTCTGTTGCCAAAGACAATAATCAAACTGACATCGCTGCCATGTGAACTGATCAAATGAAGCACCTAAATGTGTTCTTATTCATGCAAAGTATATCCCTGCAATACAATTATCCATAATCAGTTTTCAAACTTGAACCAAAAAATCATTTTAAATGGCCAATAAAAGGAAATTATCCCCTTGGGCAAAATTTATTGCTTAAAATTTGATTGTACAATGAAACCTGTCTAAAACGGTCACCATTGGGACTCGACGAAATGTCCTTTATAGACAGACGGCCTTTCTGTCCAGGTTGATTTCTATAGAAAGTGTCATTTTGGGGTTATGAAGAGTGGCCTTTATACACAGGTGGCTGCTCTATAGAGGTGGCCGCTAATACAGGTTTGACTGTATAACATACAATCAGCAAATCAGATTGCATTAACTACTACCTTGGCCTGTTGAAAGATTCCTGACGCTTGACGCAAACTCTTGTAGACTTCTTTGGCTTCATCTTCGCTAATTCTATAATTGAAGAAATTCGGCCAAGCGTAACCTCAATCCTCTAACATTTAGAAAACACAACATCAGTACAAGTCTTTTACATACAGGCTGTTATATCCAGTAAACACCGGAAGCATGTTATTTAATTAGTCCATCGGTCTGGATAGGCCTTTTCATTAGCAATTTCAAATATTCAAATGTGCAGTATTCAGGTTGTGCAAAGTTCAATCACCTCCATACTGAATTAATTTGTTCCACGAAAGCAAATCATTTTATGATATGTGAAATGGCAATTTTAGCAGGACCTTACAATGCCTATGCAGGCTGTGGGTTCTCGATTGATCCTGGTATAGGAAAATCCACTGATCATGTCGAAAGTAATTATTCTTAGAGTAGGAGCTGTCTTCTATTTTTGATTGACTTTAAAAAGCTACATTATGAAGATGTAAGGATGTGACAGAAGCCATGCTCAACAGACGCTAGAAGCTCTGTTGACTCTTCAAGCAGCCTTTGTTTTAGATAAATGAATTATTAGTGGCTGATTGGAGCCACCAGAACCAGTTTAACCGGACATAGTACACTACAGTGTAACCCGCTTAAGCGCAATAGTAATTTGCCAACGATATCCTTTATGTTGCTAAATGGAATTTAGGTAAGGTTAAACTCTAACCATAGCCAGCAGGCAACAAGGATAGAATCGAGGCTAGCCTCTCAGCTAGGCAATGAGTAATGTAACCTATGGGTTATCGTACGATGGTGAACTGGGCTCGAGTCTCAGAATCAGGTAATAACGAGGCTAGCAGTGGTTTGCCATTCTTGCTATTGCTTGCTAGCTTGCTAGTCACGCGTTATTAGAATAATTTTGCAACAGTTGCTGCAACCGTTCGTTCCATTGCTATGCCTCGCACGACGCGAAACAGCCAGGATGCAACAAATCACCCACCCAGCCTCTCCCTACATTGTCATTGTAAGTATCTCTAGGATTTCCACTGACATAGCAGTGTGACTGGTGCTTGGTTACGGTGACAGGTTTCCATCGCAGCTACGGCTATTGGCAATTAAGTAGCTCCCCTCTCTGCAGCCATTTGCAAGTAAGCAGCTCTCACCAAAACCAAGCACCACTGCCAAACAACTTATCTATGGGGATGAGTTTAAGCTCTTATTAGGAATTGTGCTATCAGGAATCGGTTAAGAGAGTTTGTACTGTACGCATTAATTCGGTACATAGCAAATTGTTTGCAGATAAACGGGTTTTTCGCTTATCAAATTTGCGCTTAAACGGGTTATACTGTATAGCTCAGTCTGTCAGGTCTAAGGTAAATTAGATGGACAAAAGCACATGCGTTAAGTCTACACTGCATGTTCATCTGCAGCTAAATAAAACGGGATACAGCATGCTCGGCAATATGACATAAAAAGTGTGACAGATTGTCAAGTTGTCTCAATAAGATCATACTTACGCTGGATTGTTGGCAATCTTTGAAGCGTGTTTCATATGCCATATCCCCAATTCAACAACCATAGAGACCAGCTCGTAATAGCCATCCGCAAGAGAACTGCAAAATTGAAAAATTCACATAAGGTGAAACCTGTCTATAATGCTCAGCTGTCCCACTGCAATATTTGGGCATAAATTAAATATGCTGATAAAACTCCTGAAATAATCAAATATGACATATTGAGCATCACCAATTCTGCGGCATTTAAGGATTACTTTAACCCTACCTTGGCTGATTTCCACATATTGTGTCTGTCCATTTAAATGTGACCACTTTCCGTAATGTGCTCTCGCCTATGCCCCCAACGCCACGGCAAAGCCCTTGCACAAGAGCAAAGTACTCGTTGGCAGCAGCCTCAACACTTGACCAACTGTTTCCTGGATCAGTAAGCATCAGCAGCAGTTTTGCACGCGACGCTCGAAGGTCACTGCAATGAAAACATGGTACAGTGAAACCTGTGTATAATGATCAACTTTGGGACCAGAGGAAAATGACCTTTATAGACAGGTTGCCTTTCTGCCTATGTTGATTTCTATAGAAAGTGTCATTTTGAGGTTATGAGGAGTGGCCTTTGTACACAGGTGGCTGCTCTATAGAGGTGGCCGCTAATACAGGTTGGACTGTAGAGACCATCACTGGTGTGATACTGAATCGAAATGCATTGTTATACAATAGTAATTGCTGTATGTGGTTATGACCGATGGGGCAAATACTAGTTCCCAAGTAATGACTAACAAGGTGACAGTTTTATATAAAGTGACAGTCAAACCCGTTTATTGTTCCAATGGACAATTCTGCGCGATTGCTTAATATCTGAAGTTGTTGGATGCCATTTGACATACTTTGTCTGCTAATTCGCTTCGTAGTAAAACTGCTTTCTCTCCCTGCAATCGCTTGCTCCTTGACACAGAGCTACTAAAATAACCAAAATTATCCTCTCCAGATTTACGAGCAACAGGATGCAATACAACCAGTGTTCTCCTCAAGGCTTCCCGGCAGGGGTGGGTAGTAGCGAACTAAAACTAGTTCGCTAGACTAGCGAACTAGTTTTTTGACTAGTTTCTAGTTTTCTGACTAGTTTTTCCAGGAACTAGTTTCTAGTTCTAGCGAACTAGTTTTCAAACCAGATATCTAGTTCGCTAGAAGCAGAAAGAGTTGTAGCTAATCGCTAGTTTGCGATTTTCAATCCGAAAGAAACAACAGCACCGAGAGCATGTGTTTTGACCATTTCACGCACAGCCGCTCATATGAATTTGCCATCAAAAGATAATGGGCTGACCTTTACACCTAGAACAATAGCTTGCTCAAATGACGAATAGGTGTTGAATTTCAAAAGCCGAAAAACCAGTGTAAACAAACAGTCGCGCGGCGGAGAATGTTGCCGTCTCGTCAAGACTTGTAACTTTTTCAACGTGCAACCAATTAGAACTGTTTGAGATACAATTCAAGAACCTATTTTTCAGAAGGTTTATCATGCTGTCGGGGAATTCCTTCAAAAGAATTTGCAAAATGCAAACAGAGAACGGAAACATTTCCCGAAATGTTTGTCAGGGGACCCAGAATAATCGAGTCCGTTGCGATGCCCTAAAAGTTTATATGTATGATACAACTCTTTTAGTTTCAATAACTTGAATTTGTGCTTACTTGTTGACCTGCATTTTGCTGACTTCTTGTTGTGTCTAAGTTTGAAGAGTACATATTGCAAAAACTAATTTCTAGCGGAAAAATCTAGCGAACTAGTTTTTAGAAAAAGTAGTTCTAGTTTCTAGCGAAGTAGTTTTCTTGAAAACTAGTTCTAGTTTTAGCGAACTAGTATTATTCGAAAGTAGTTCTAGTTTTAGCAAACTAGAAAATAAATCTAGTCAACCCACCCCTGCTTCCCGGCGCCCAACCTGGCCTTGGCAAGTCACAATTACATGCACCTGGCATTTACCTGACCAAACTTTGATCTCCCTTCCAATTTCTTTGTTTCCATAATCATTTGAAAGATTTTGAAGCTCCTTCCACTTCAACTACATTCTTATCGGGCCCTGCCAGAATTCTCACGGAAAACTTGCATTCTTTATTGTTACGGAGACAAGAACGACAACGTGCTTCGAACAGAGTGTTGCTTAAACAGGATTATCTCAGTAACAGAATACAGTGTAACAAGGGTTGCAACGCGAGGCCGTTGCTTAGTAACAATTACATCACATCTATAATAAGCATAACTATCCTAGCTTTGATTTGGTCTCACTCCCATTTAAGCTTAAATGACGATTGACCTAATGCCCAGACACCATCCTAGCTCAAGTAAACATGCGCAACACCAAATAACTTTGACTATAGCATAAGCAATTTTCAAACCTGATGCAACAAAGGGCTATAAGGCCAGTCAAAAGATACCCAAGTGGCGAGAATAAGCTGCGAAAGTTGCATAATTTCCCAAACACAGAAAACCCACGTGTTAGTTCTTTGGCAGTACGACAAAGAAAACAGATACATAGGCCTATGGCAAAATACATCGTGACTTTGCGTCTCGAACTCTACCTTCAAGTCCATTACCAAGGCATCAATGAAATGGGAAAATGTTAGCCACACAATTAAATGAAAGCGCAAGTGGAACAATTTGATGTCCTCATTTTGTGCTGCAAGAGAATCAAGTCTTGCGTGACAACAACAGCAACTACGCCAACAAAAACCAGTTGTAAAACCAGAATAAAATAGCCTCAGTGAAGTTTAAAACCCTGCAGTCATGGTGATACATAGGTAACTAAATCAATGAATTTAAAACACCGCTTCTGTAAACCCAAATTAAAACAAACAAAACATATTTTGATATTTACAACTAAAAGTTGTACTCGGCTTTTCGTATGCAAACAACACTGCTTGCGGGATTTGGACAGGAAAAATGGCGCATTTTACTACTCCATGAGCTGTTTCTGATACAAGTGTAAGGTAGTAGGTCTCTTCATGCTTACTTACCCACAAACTTTGGCTGCTGCTGGTGACTTTGCAGCAGATTTGAGTGAATCAAACGAAGCTGGAGCAGTTGCCTTCAGAGGGCTCCGATGAAACCAGTGCGACATGGTAAAAACAAGTTTAAAAACTTGAAGATAATAAACTTCAGTTAATTAGCTGCAACAGAACTACGACATTCGCCGGATAGATTCGTCATATTTCATCCTGTGTTGTTTAAATTCCTGTTTCTCTCTATCCTCTTTGGCATAATAGATTCAAACCTGAACTTCAACAGAGTCGTTCTATTTAAAGCAACAGAAATGCATGACGTCATTCCTGGTCCCAGTCTTTTATAAATGGTAGCGTTCATTAATTGGAGAGTTGGTGATGAGTTATAAGAGAATTATTGAACACTGACGAATAGTGACGTGTTTCATTCGACAAATGCATGGGCGGGGATGGTGTCAGAGAAATTTCGAGAGTCACAAAACGCTGACAATTACACCAGATGACGAAAGGAGAGAAATAGAAAGCGTGGTACTAGGAAAAGCGAAATCCAAAACTACACAAGAGAAATGTTGAACAGCTTTGAAAGTTAGTTAGCATGCTTGGCTAACTCAAACTTAATTGCCTGATTGTAAGTATTTTTCAAGATTGAACAATAAACTATGTCCTATATGTTAGCAATTGTTGTTGGACGACACGCTGGAACCATCTGCCCGTCTCTCTTAAAGGTACAGCAGTGGAACAGTTTAGAATTCAGCTTGGAAACACATTACAGCTCTCGATTGGGAGAAAAAAGCGCTGCTAGATTCGAATTGGTTAAGATAGCTGTGGTTTCCCTCGTTTTACAATAGAACATCCAGTATATTGTATTCAATTATGTTAAACTAGTGTTTAATGCTTTATGTTTAATTGTAGCATGTCCTGTAGTTCGTTATGTGTAAATATATAGTTTACTTGTTCTGTATTATTCGTCCCAATGTAATCGAGTAACGTTGCTCATATTGGCTACGAATTCAAATAAAATATAGACACACACACGCGCGTGGGCGCGCTGAAGAAGAACTATAATCCGTTTTGAAAGAAAGCATGACTTTCGTCCTACTGTAAATGCATTTCTTTCTTTCCAGAATGATCTGTGCTGATTTGTACTTGTCAGAATTCTATTATACCTAATCTCAGTTGAAAAAGTTGACAAGATTGAATCTGTGAAGCTTGAAAGAGTCGTTTTAATATCGACATTAACTTTAAATTTATTCATATGTTTTTCTTTGACTAAGCATGGAATTTTGATAAGGAATGTCTTTCTTAGTCGATGTTTGATTTGATTTGATTTGATATATTTTCTGTTAATTGGACACGAAAGGCAAATACAGGATATAAATATGACTTACATGCAGCCTAATCCAAAACTACAGAAAGTTAGTTAGCTGGATGTTAGATGTTAACTGGATAATTTTAAGCGGAATGTTTTAATTGCAGTTTTAGTGCGATAGAAGCAATTTTGGTGGTAAAGATTCATGATCTTTTCAAATTGAAGATAGCTGGCATTAATTTAAGTAATTAATGTCTGTAATCTAGATTGAAACCTGAAATATTGATTAACCTGAGCTGTATTGCATGCGGGTAAACCTAGCCGTATTATATTTTCGGCTCAGTCTTCCATTGAGTGGAGTTATTTCCTCGAGTCGCGTTAAAGAACAAGTTCACATTGTCATAAACATAACACAGGAAGAGAAAGACTTTTATTGAAACCAAACAATTGTTATATGCTAAGCTTCTGACGCCTAACCCCTCCTCCCCAAGACAAGGAAATCTGTCACTGTCCTTCCACAGGGTAGTTTTGGCGTAGTTCTGGCCCCCATTTTGGCGTCGGTTGTCATCTGCCATGAAGGATGGATCAACCCACGTGGTGACGTAATTATTCTCCCTTCTTCAGGACGAAAATTGTAGCTCCTATTCCGACCGTGGCGCCCGACGATTTTCCAGACACCGTCCCACGCTTTGAAGATGCGAGGGGTCCTGAACACGTACAACATCGCCGATACCGAGATAGCGAAGTTGGCTCGTGAGCGTGTCGTGTGCCAAACCCTAATTCCATGCAGTGGTATTGTATATATACGCCCTGCAAGTGAATGAGCAGGGGACGACAGCCCCCCTGATACCGCAAGAACGGAGGTCCAAAATTGAGTTCTGACACAGAAAATATATTTTAATATTTTCACGGTAGAGAGCTAGGGCTGTAAAAGATCCTCACTCAGGGAGTAAAATAGATTTTGCAGCTTTGTTCGTGCTATAGCAATCGTGGATTGAAAGGTACATGGAACGCAGGTATTAGAATGTGTAATCATGCCTCTACCTGATGATCAGTGCACTTGGCGTTTGCATTTTTAGTTTCTATTTACTTTGCTTATCTAATTCTGAAATTCACTGATTAAGTTTGCCTTTGGCTTGCCCTTTGAATCAACTAAATACGTCGAGAATCGATTGAGAGCGCACCTTCTCGCGGAACGCATATATCGGGAGGTCACCCGAGAACGAGAGCAGATGGGTAAATACGAAGGATAGGAGTGGGTCACTGAACAGGTCTTGAGCAGGACTAAACTTGCAGGCGGAGACTGGAAGAAGTACTCAAGATGACACTGCTACATAATCTTACAATAATGTGACCGGACAATGACGACATCAAGTTCACACTGACCACGCGTCAGTCACGACATAGTTTTAGATGAAGTCTCCCTCTGACAGTTGCACCGTCTATATCGAGGCTCATTCTTTGACAGAAACATTGAAGAGAAAATTATTTCCTTTCGTATTACCCCATTATCCCGCAAACAGTCTTGATTTTCACGCTGCTGTACCACAGTTTGATTCGTCCTGGATGTTGAAAGCAGATCTGTACTAAAGCATCCTATAATGTAGATTGATCGCTTTTGTAGTTAAAATTCTCAAAATTCATACAGTGAAACCTGTCTATAATGATCATCTTTGGGACTTGAGTAAATAACCTTTATAGACAGGTGAATTTTCTGTCCAGGTTGATTTCGATAGAACGTGTCATTTTGGGGTTATAAAGAGTGGCCTTCATCCACAGGTGGCTGCTCTATAGAGGTGGCCACTAATACAGATTTAACTGTACATTCATCGTGTAAACTCTATAGTCTGCTGTTGGACAAAAGAGCTACAGTTCTATGACAGACTCAGTTAAGAAAGGCTTTCTTCTGAGGACACAATGATCGTTCAAGCTCGTTTCGATGATATACTATCAAATATATCACTCCATAACGAGGTTCATCTTCTTTGGAGGGCTGGAGGTGCATTCGACATCTTCCGACATTTCTGCAAAAGATCTTTTTCTCCCGCGTTTGATTTCATCTCTGGGTAAAGCAAATACATGAATTAATTCTAAAAGCTTTGAACTGTGCATTTAGAAACCACGGTTGATTTTATCACAGCTTAAAATATCCATCTGTATATAATGTTGTTCAGCAGTAGTTACCTTCGGTTAAGGGCTTTGATGAATTTGGACAGCTCAAGGAAATCTTTCTCGAAGGAAAGTGATGAGACTGTCATTGAATCGAAGATAGCTTTTGCTTCAACCAGGAGCTGAAGAATGATAGCCTCTGGGCGCTCTCTGGGAGCAATGCTTCCTTCTCCTTCGACTACAAACTGCTTTTCGACAGCTTTCGGGGCCGCTTCGCTCTCGGAAATGCATGCCTTTTCTACCATCGTTGGTTGCTGTTTGATAGGTGTTTCTCTGGCAGCAATCCGGGTTTTAGCTCCTACAATAGGTAGTCGTTTGACAGCTTTTGCTGGTTCCATAGGAACAGCGCTGACTTCTGCCACGACAAGGGGCTGCTTCTCGATAAATCTGCCAAATTTACGACGAGCCTATGGCGATAGAAAAGTATTAAGTAAGCCTGTGAACGAACAATTTGCTAATGTCTCTATAGCACAAACAGCACGTGGCCTTCCCATAAAGGTACTCACCTTTGCCTGAGGCACCGTTGGCGGAACAGTCGACCGTCGTTTGATCTTGACAACCATATCGCTTTGCTAAATATTCACTCTCACAATCCGAGACAAGTTCAATCTGCAATTAAATAGAAGCTATTTAACAGAGGACGATTGATAAGAAAGGGAAACCAACATAATCAATCTGTAATTGATTGAGTTGTAAAAAGCGATCTTACTCACCCAATCAACAGGAAGAACGAAAAGTTATCGCGCTGTGTAGTATTTATGACGTCACGATTGCCTGACCTCGGTTGCATACTGCAAGGGAGACTGATCAAATAGAATTATCGCTCAGAGAATACGCGAATGGAATCGATTGTGTTTTAAGTCTGCTATTCCAAGACACTCACTTGCTGAATTTAAGTTAAACCTGATCTGCTTCTCGTTTGCGTTCTAAGAGAGAAATAAGGAAAAGGATTTCAACAAAGACGAGATTGTCAATGCTATCTGCCCGATCATAGTTGTGTAGCGTACCTACATGTAATTATTCATAACCTCTTTCTCATGTCAGTTAGCCTCTTGTATATTAATATCTATTGTTCCTATTTCCGTTTGTCACTTATAAATATCGTTGCCCGTTTGTATTTCATTAGATTGAGAGTTAGCCAGAGTGCTGATTACACACCTTATACCCAGGACGCCTTATCATTCCTTCGTTATTATTACAGCCACCGTTACATTGATCCGTCGAGCCTAGAACCATTACATTGTTGCCGCGATTCTCAAGCAGGAGATTTTACATTCATCATTATCCTGTTTACCGTCGTCTTCCCTTCAACCCAGTTTTACTTCGTCCTGCCAAGCCTCTGCCGCTGGTATGTTACTTTTCAAAGACTCGTCTACGCAAGTCCCACAAGTTTCACCCAGCCACTCTCTCTCTCACCACCAATGGCAATTACCACAGTTGACAATTTGGCCGCCCAAGCTACATCTGCCGATGCTACCACAGAGCCGTCACCGTTGTCGACATATGCCTCCCGATTGCCTATCTCACCTTCGAAGCCTCCAAGTCCAACCAAAGTTTCATCCAGCAATTTTTCACCGAACGTGTCTCACCGATCGCCACCTTTTCACCTTGTTTCCTCGACGTCTCTGACACCAAAGCCACCGGATATAACCGATTGACCGCCGCCCGTAGAACAAAAGATTCCTTCGTCCAAGCCTTCGCCTACACATTTTTCCGATATCGTCGTGTAGCGTACCTACATGTAATTATTCATAACCTCTTTCTCATGTCAGTTAGCCTCTTGTATATTAATCTCTATTGTTCCTATTTCCGTTTGTCACTTATAAATATCGTTGTCCGTTTGCATTTCATTAGATTGAGAGTTAGCCAGAGTGCTGATTACACACCTTATACCCAGGACGCCTTATCATTCCTTCGTTATTATTCCACCGTCGTTACAGTTGCATCGTTATTGCAGCCGACGTTTACAAAGAACTAACCACATTTATAAATATAATCTCAAAAGCAAACCACCTGCTTTCATTTCTGACATTACTGCTTTCAAGCAGACGAAGATTTTACACTGCGAGACACAATCGTCTGCCGAACGAGAAGTTTTTATGCCACTGACAGATGTTCTTTAGTTCCCCTTACTTCATCTCTGCTTACTTAGACGGTGCCAACATGCAAGCTCAACCCGAATACTCAATCAAAGCCATAATATAATAAATATAACACTTAATAAATCTGCTATTCCGTTGTGAACAGGATGTTGTTTTTCGCTGCAGAATGATAAATCTTTTCCACACCAGGACATGTTTTAGTTATATGTGAAGCCTCAGCATGTTGCAGAGGAAATATTCCTTAAGATTGCTTTCGTACTTTAGAATATATACCTTTCTTTACGACTCCGCCTCTAAACGGTTTCCGTTGTTGATTATTGATTTCAGACAGATTTTCGAATGGCGAATTGACGAAGTACATCCCTACTGCATGTCGGGATAGAAGTGTTTTCAGTCACGTGGTTTTGAGCTGAAATCGACACTTTTGACAGCCAAGAACAAGCCTTGAAATTGGATATGATTGATAAGAGTACGGTTGATTGCACTTGGAATAAAGAAATGTCCTGGTTTCATCATAAGTGGCAGAGGTCAGCTCGCTTACATACTAAAATGCTTAGAAACTGCGCGTAGCGAATTGGCATGCTTCATCCGAAGCCGTATTGCCAATTCCAAAGACTGCGTTCATCGATCTATATTTCTTTGCTACAACTATATAGAATGGTGGCAGTACATCACTTTGATCCTTGTAACTTTTTCAATCTCATTCATCATAATATTTACCTAGGACCTATTAAAATTAAAATAGCCTATACACTCGTAACTTGTAAGTTCACATGTGATCTACTTGAAAAATCATTCTCTTTAATTCTGTTTTTAGTTAGTGTTGATCAATGTTTATATTTTTCGCAGTTATTCTATAGATTCTGGAGCATACAGGTATGCCATGTCAAGGTATGGTCAAATGAATGGCGTATGTTGCAGTGCAGGGTGTTCAATTGCTTGGATTCCAGGAAAGGAAATCGTAGTTAGACATTCATGGGAAGGTGTGATTACATTTAATATCTTAGTTTCGTTATTTTTTAGCCTATAGCTGTTGTTTCTTCTGCTTTGACATGTTCCATTCAGTCTTGTGATTTCGTTTCCCATCGCTTTTATCCAAGAAAGAATCACGCATGAAATTCTACTGATAAAATATAGGCTAATCTAAGCAAGGAGCCTGCTTGCATCTAGCGCACGAAAGCTAACTTTCAGTGTCGATCAGGAAAGAAAAACAGCAATACTATATTTATGAAACTGACCTAAAAATAGAAATGGTCTTTCTCCACCAGAGCCCTCCTTTTGCATGGATTAACTGAAATCGATAATTTTGACTTCCAGTTACGTATCCGATGAACAATAGCTTCTGCGAGCATCGAATACGAGTGACGTACGACATTTTTTAATTTTATCATAAGCTACCTTTGGGACAGCGTAACCTTTTATCAAGTAACTTGTTTAGAATTTCAAATAATAAATTAGTCAAGAAATTATGTAATTTTATAGTTTTGTACGGATTTCGGATGCATTTGCAGTAAAGATTTGGTGCCCCAGCCCACTACAGCACCTTTCTACGAAGAAGTGACAATATTTTCAATTAAAATTATGTTGATCACTTGGTATTTTTTAGTTACTCAGTGATAATCCAAAATTGTTTGACTTGATGGTTTTACAAGTATGAATTGTACAGTCTCTCTAACACATGTTATTTGAGAACGCAAAGATTATGCTAACTCATTTTCATTTTGTAATTTCAGATATATCATTCCACAACGAGGTCCATCTTCTTTGGAGGGCTGGAGGTGCATTCGACATCTTCCGACATTTCTGCAAAAGATCTTTTCCTCCCGCGTTTGATTTCATCTCTGGGTAAAGCAAATACATGAATTAATTATAAAAGCTTTGAACTGTGCATTTAGAAACCACGGTTGATTTTATCACAGCTTAAAATATCCATCTGTATATAATGTTGTTCAGCAGTAGTTACCTTCGGTTAAGGGCTTTGATGAATTTGGACAGCTCAAGGAAATCTTTCTCGAAGGAAAGTGATGAGACTGTCATTGAATCGAAGATAGCTTTTGCTTCAACCAGGAGCTGAAGAATGATAACTTCTGGGCGTTCTCTGGGAGCAATGCTTCCTTCTCCTTCGACTACAAACTGCTTTTCGACAACTTTCGGGGCCTCTTCGCTCTCGGAAATGCATGCCTTTTCTACCACCGTAGGTTCATGTTTGATCGGTGTTTCTCTGGCAACAATCCCGGCCTTAGCTCCGACAAGGGGCTGCTGTTCGACAGCTTTTGTTGGTTCCATAGGAACAACGCTTACTTCTGCCACGACAAGGGGCTGCTTTTCGATAAATCTGCCAAATTTACGACGAGCCTATGGCGATAGAAAAGTATTAAGTAAGCCTGTGAACGAATAATTTGCTAATGTCTCTATAGCACAAACAGCTCACTACTCACCTTTGCCTGAGGCACCGTTGGCGGAATAGTCGACCGTCGTTTGATCTTGACAACCATATCGCTCTGCTAAATATTCACTCTCGCAATCAGAGACAAGTTCAATCTGCAAGAAAAAGAAACAGATGACGTTTGGTAAGAAAGAGACACCAACAAAATCCATCCGTAATTCCGTAAATTATAAAAAGCGATCTTACTCACCCAATCAACAGGAAGAACGAAAAGTTATCGCGTTTCGAATTATTTATGACGTCACGATTGCCCGACCTCAGTTGCATACTGCAAGAGAGACATATCAAATAGAGGTTATTGTGGCGGCTAATGATCGTTGCTCGAAATTAAAAATATGAACTTTAAAAAAATTTGAACTTTCGAGAAATGATAATCGAAACCGGAAGTTGAAAACAAAGGAAAATCTGAACTTTTCATGACGATTATTGCCAAATTATGGAAACTCTATTTAGAAGAATTCCGATGAAAAGAACCATAATCGACGTACTCATGTTTGAGTAGTAAATCTCAACTAATATTTTCTTTCTTGTGAAGGAATACACAATAATTAAAGGCTCCCGTGCGGAATGATTGTAGAAATTCAATTACAGATTTTCCCGTCGTTCTGTAGCAAGCTCGCAATTCATATATGAACTGAATGTATAATATGACTTATTGTATATCTAACAAATTTATAATGAAGCAATTTTACAGATGAGTGTTGGAAAGGAACAAAATGTGAATTTTTGTCTGGAATAAATGAAACTAATTGCCTAAAAAGTTTTTTCTCTCTCTTTATATCTAGATACATACAAAAAATAAAATATACACACACACACACATATTTATTGGTAGATTCAGCTCAACTGCTTCAGCTTACTTAACTGAATATTAGTAA
>OFHS01000742.1:0-16272 GCA_900245855.1 Calvadosia cruxmelitensis
CTCAACCTGATAGACTGAGATGCGTTATGCTGAGTCCTGCCGTTGGCCCGGCGGCGTAGCCGCTAGTCTGTCAATAGTGGTCACCTTTGGGACCTGAAAAAAATGAACTTTATAGACAGGTGGCTTTTCTGTCCAAGTAGATTTGTATAGATAGTTTCTAGGGATGCGACCCGAATATCAATTACCCGAATCTATTCGGGTATCTTTTTGAAATAACAGTATTCTAATCTTATCTCTGAGAATCGACTATTCGAAACCTCAAATAAGGCATCTGCAACTGCGTGCTTCTCAGACAAAAAGCGTGAACAGCGCTGGTTCTGTAGTTAAACAACACGACAATTTCAATTTGAATCAAACGGTGGCACGGTAAAACTGGAAGGACAAGCCGCTTCTTGGCATTTTTCTTGCAAAAAGACTTCCATTCAGTGCATTTACACACGAATCTAAATTTCCTTCTGAATTCAGCAAGTCCTTGTTGTTGGTTTTAGTATTCGGCCGTTGTAATCTCCGTTTCGTTTGAACACATTCCCAAACAGCGATCGAGCTAGCTTTGATTTCGAAATCATCGCAGTTTCACTTCTGTCTCAAGTCAGTTCCAAGAATCATCGCCACACCGTCAAGGTAATTTAATAATTCCCTTCCAGTTACTTTGTTGGTCGAATGAAGACTATCTGCAGCGAACCAACGACTTTGTCAGCCGTTTGTCTTCGAAAACACTCGTGCTACAAACTCCTCGCACGAGAGTGTGACTTGACCGCCAACAATGCGTTGGCTGTGCAGAACAATGGATTTCGCCATGCGTGAGTGATCCCAACTGCACGTGGTTAAAAATGGCGGCCGAAACACTCCGTTGACTTTCACAAAGAATAATATTCTCAGAATTCCGTCGATGATGGGAAAAACAGCAGCAAGCTCGGTTAGATAAATTGTAAGGTCAATTCAACCAATTATTCATTGATCACTTTTAAGGTTTTCTGCGTTAAAACGGGACGAAATTCCCGAAATTGATTTGTATTTGTGAGCATGCAACAAACGGGATAGATATTGCTTTGTCTACTGCCTATTGCATTGCTTACTTTCTCAGCTTTTTAACAATAGATTACCCGAATCGAATCGATTCTTATAGAATATCTGACAGTCGAATACCCGAATAACGATTTAGAGGTCGGGTCGCATCCCTAATAGTTTCATTATTTGGTTTCGAAGAGTAGTTTTATACACAGTTGGCTGCTCTATAGAGGTGGCCGCTAATACAGATTTGACTGTAGTAGGAGTCGGACCTGGGAAGCCTGGTTGGTATACAAATCAGATGTCCCAAATTTTGACTTGACGGCGAACAACGCACTGGCTTTGCAAAACAATGGATTTCACCATGCATGGCTGCTAGCAACTACACATGATCGAAAGTGGTGGCAAAAACATCGCATTCACAAAGAATGTTGTCAGTATTCTGTCAATGATAACGAAATAGTCGCAAATTCAATTAGATCAATTGTATGGTCAAGGTCAAGTCAACCATCATCCAGTTGATTTATTGATCATTTTCAATATTTTCTTCCAAAGAACAGGAGAAACTTCTCAAAATTTATTCCTAGTCCCTGGAATTACGTCAAGTCCTGGTTTCCTGGGACCCAATTTCGAACCCTAACTTGTAGCAAGTTGCTATATTTTTTGGCAAATTTAAGTAATTCATATAATTAAGTACTTTAATATCATTTTGTGCGATGAAGCTACTTGATGCAGGTATGAATCCTTTTCTCCTTATTTGGGTCATAGGTCTAGCCTTCCACTCGAAGCGTCCATGGGTGTTGGCAAGTTTGCACAATGGGGTTGTGCAGTTGTGGGACTATCGGATGTGCACTCTGCTTGAGAGATTTGACGAGCATGACGGTAAGTGTATGGTGATGAATCGTTGTGTTTTTGGGCGTGGTTAGTAAGCAGGCGTACCAGCATACCAGTAGGCAAATTTAACAGCCATGAGGTTTGCTGGTTTCTCAACAACTTGCAATCTACATGTTCGCATATATCGTTGCTGTAGGATCAACATTGTTGTTGTTGGTAATTGTTCCTTAAAATCGGTCTGTTTCATTCATCTAGGTCCTGTCCGCGGTGTTGATTTTCACAAGCATCAGCCTCTCTTTGTCACGGGTGGAGATGATTACAAGATTAAGGTGACCTGCATCTTGTCATCGTCATAGTAACATAGACAAGATAATCAAGGCTATGAAAAGAAGCTAAACATAGGAATACACATGACTGTATTTTAAGTCAATTAAATTCCATTCCAAAACCATATAAAACTTCGTCAAGCAAACCCATTTACATGTCTGAAGTCACAAAAACATTTCAATCTCATTTACTTTTTACAGTCGAACTCGCTTAATATCCCACATGGCCAACTTCCACTTGCTAGTTGCCGTAGAAACTCTCATATTCTTACCTTGCTTTATATCCCCTCGGATAATATCCCATTTCGCTTAATATCCCGCTACTTTCTTCCAAATTTCCTGCGAAACTCGCTTATTGTCCCGTTTTAAGGATGTCTTACAATGTAGTGTAAACTTTTTGGAAAATTTTGCATTGAGGATCTTAGACAACATGTCACTTGTTGCTCCGCCAGAGTCACTGGTTAGTTGTGTTACTGTTAAAACTAATGCTAATCTTCATATATTGTTGTTAACTGAGATGTTCATCTTTGCTGCTGCTGAAATGTTTACGATGCTAAGTTAAAACAAAGGAAATGCTTGTTTATACTTAGTCCGGTTAATGTCCTACCTCGCTTCACATGCCACTTTTGGTCTGCACGAAGGACGGGATATTAAGCAAGTTCAACTGTATATGCTTTCATACCATAGAACCTAGCAATTTGTTTACAATAATTCACATGTTGTCCATTTGACAGTAAGGTGAATCATAGCAGTACGTTGATCCGATATAAATCTAGAAACAGGGTCGTTCTGTCCAGTAGGCACTCAAAGTACGTGCTTAAAGCCCTCAGTCTGGATAGGCCCTTCTTAATGTCAGCTGAAAGATTCATAAGTGCAGTATGTTTACCGGTAGATAGTGCAGCGTGCAATGACTGCAGAGCACTATTGAGTTAATTTTGCTGTGCCGTAATGAAATCCCCTCTGACCATGTTTTTTCTGTCTTTTGCGTTTTCCATGTCCACTTTTTTGATCGGTTTTCTTTTGTATTCCTCCAGGTCTGGAACTACAAGCAAAAGAAATGCATTTTCACTCTGCTTGGTCATCTTGATTACATCAGGACCACGTTCTTCCATCATGTAAGTTATCATTACAGTGAAACCTGTCTAAAATGGTCACCTTTGGGACCCAAGGAAAATGACCTTTGTAGACAGGTGGCCTTTCTGTCCAGATTGATTTCTATAAAAAGTGTAATTCCGGGCTTATGAAGAGTGGCCTTTATACACAGGTGGCTGCTCTATAGAGGTGGCCACTAGTACAGGTTTGACTGTATCAGAATGTAAATCGATCTTGTTAATGATCATTGTGTCAAGTTATGTTGAAGTAAAATTACATAGGAAAATTAACATTTTAAACAGCATTATGTTGTATCTTGGCCATCAATGTGGATTAGATCATTTTACACATCGCATGACATCTACGTCACAATGTAATCACCCCTGATGACATTTCTCTTAGGAATATCCTTGGATTATGAGTTCATCGGATGATCAGACCATTCGCATCTGGAACTGGCAATCGAGAACATGTGTCTGGTGTGTAGTCTTACATTTCTTGAAAACATGACGATCTAACTGTCGCGATTATGATAATGCACCTGTGTCATTGTTGATGACGTTAAGGCTGATGGGTGTGTCATTTGTTGCTTTGACAGTGTGATGACCGGACATAATCACTATGTCATGTGTGCCCAGTTCCATCCGTCCGAGGATATGGTCGTGTCTGCTAGCTTGGATCAAACAGTTCGTGTTTGGGACGTCTCAGGTAAGGCAGACCGGAAACATAGCCAGTGTTCTCTCCAAGGGCCTTATTCATGAACCAGGACTAAAGCATGGTCCGAGACTAAACATCTAGTCTGGACTACAATTGCTAAAATATGTATATGATAGTTGAGATTTATTCCTGAACTATGCTTTAGTCCCGGTCCATGAATATGGCCCCAGGCGCTAAGTCAAAACGCACATGGTACATAGCCTTGTCTAGACCAAACAATGCATTTCTCCGTTCTAATTTCCTCATTGAAATATTTTTCCACACTAATCAAATACCCACTTGGGTGATCTGGTCTTACCAAATCCTAAGCAGAACACTTATAGTGAGCTGTTATTTGCTCTCAGATTGTCAAAACGCGTAGACATCTGCTGCACATTTGTTTAGTCGTTATGTAGGATCAATTGAAGTCCATTTTGGTTGGTTCTTGGTCAGTTCGCTGGCTTTCATCATGCATCAAGTTGGTTGGAGGCAGTGCTCAAGTCATGTGTAACATGTGCTTAATTTACTTGTAGGCCTGCGTAAAAAGACGGTTGCACCTGGTTCGTCATCTGTTGATGAAAATCATTTCAAAGCCCCTGGACAGATGGATCTGTTTGGTCAATCTGATGCAATTGTCAAGCATGTGTTGGAGGTATGCTCATCATTATGTTTGTTCCTGAGAACACTATTCATGGATCTACTGCAGTCGTGAAATTGCAAAATGTACTATTCAAGATGGCAAATTTTCTGCCTGAGATCCACATCATGTTTCATTGTAATATTAACACCTATGCTGCCGCGCATGATAACAAAACAGCATGGCCACACGCCGCACGGAAAATTGACAATGCTGTTTGCAATTGTGTGATGCATATCATCCCAGTTTTCAATATAGAAGCACGAAGAAAGCCAAATTGAAGCAAATAAACATGAGGTCAGGACAAGCGACCTATCTTATGCTTGTTTTCTACAGCTTAAATGAGAAACAAATGTCCAATTCAGCAAAATTGAAGCTGCTGTTGCAGGGGCCGTGTTTGACAACATTCTCATACTTTACAATTCCAATCGATCTATTTCTCTTGTGATAAATGCTCCAAACAACACTGAACTACCTCATGTTTCCATATTGAAGTGACAAGGTTGATTGGGAGAGCGACAACTGAAGAGTTGAGCGATAAAAAATGAGTAAAAATCATGGTGTTGTGAGTGAAGAACCTTCCGACATTTTGAAATTCGATAAAAAATATTGCAGGAGCTCATCACATGACAATATTGGGCATCGTGGAAATCAGCAACCTGATTGGTTGGCTAGACAATGCATGATCACATGATATACAACGAGAATTCTCGTGAACGGCCTGTGAAGCGACCTTGCTAGGAAAACGAGAATACTCGTGTTTGGTGTGCGGCCAGTGACAGGCCAAACACGAGAATACTCGTGTTCGGCAGGATAGGTGTTAAATTGTGACGATGTCAACAACACAATTCTTTCAATCAACGACACAATCTCAAATTGCATGTCAGTATTGTTTATTTGTTTGTTTATTTTATTTTCACCTTTGAATTATTTCAGGGTCATGATCGTGGGGTCAATTGGGTCGCTTTCCATCCTACAATGCCATTGATTGTCTCTGCGGCTGATGATCGACAAGTCAAGTTGTGGAGAATGAATGGTGAGTGTATTATCATTGTGAAATGGTTGCAATATCTGCAATACAGTCAAATTTGTATTAGTGGCCACCTCTATAGAGCAGTCACCTGTGTATAAAGACCANTAAAGGCCACTCTTCATAACCCCAAAATGACACTTTCTATAGAAATCAACCTGGACAGAAAGGCCACCTGTCTATAAAGGTCAGTTTTCTGAGGTTCCAGAGATGACCGTTGTAGACAGGTTTCACTGTAGTGCAATTTTTGTATAATCTTCGTTTTATAGTACATTTCTGTAAAATATTTAGGACATCCCGAACAAACAAGCACATGTGCTTATGGAATGTTACTGATCATGTAAAGATATGTTGCTTGTTATTTCACTGAGCCTGAATCTGAATCCTAATTTCCCTAGCAGCTGAGTAAGTCTTGGACAATTTTGTAACGTTTGTTGTATTGTACTTAACATGTAGCTCAATCTTCAAAGAAAGATATTACTGCTTTAGGGACAGATGTCACAACCTATGACCTTTTCAAAAACGGCTCCGTTAGATCCTACGCCAATTAGCATTGTTCAACTTTGACCTGGTTTGAGCGTTGGCGCTGTGCTGTGTGTTTTGAAAACCGTGCACAACCAGATCCTTGTTGTTTCCCAAACGTCAGAAAATACAAACAGACAGATGTTTGTGAAATATAGATAAAGATTATCAAATCTACAATCTAATGTATCTACGTGGCAAAATACGCTATCTGACTGTGAATAATTATTTTTTCTTTTTTTTGCAGAGGCAAAAGCATGGGAGGTTGATACTTGCCGTGGCCACTACAACAATGTTTCAAGTGTTATTTTCCATCCAAGACAAGATCTGATCTTGAGTATGTCAATGCTGCACTTGTGAGCTCTGTGGTTTTCAATGTTTCACAAGCAATGTGCTGTTTTCTAATTGTTATATTGTTTTGTCAATTAGGTAACTCGGAAGACAAGAGCATCCGCGTGTGGGACATGTCAAAGCGGTAAGGTTATCATCGGATTGTGCACTTGATTGATGATGTTCCGATATTAGCTTTTTCATCAAACAATGCCAAGTTCAACAGATTTATTTTCAATAATAACTGGGCAGTGATTTCTATTTTCAATGCAGCATCTTACGGTATACCAGGTTGATGCTTCAGTCCCATTTAAGGTGCAAACTTTAATCGTTCTCTTTCATTTGCTCCAAATAATAATTGACTAATAGTAATGATTACTTTTCACTTGCAAGTAGTCTTTCTGATGCAATAAAAGCTCAACTCTTACACAAAGCCGGATAAACTTGCCATAAATTGCTTTATGATAATTTTCGTTTTCGACTGTCCTAGGTCTGGAGTGCAGACATTTCGCCGCGAAAGTGACCGCTTCTGGGTCATCAATGCCCATCCTACGCTGAACTTGTTTGCTGCCGGTAAATGATCATCAAACCTGTGTCAATGCAGATCTCTGTGTTCTTGAATTTGCAATTTGTTTATACTTTTAGAGGTTAATGTGTGATTGCAGTACGAGCCTGATTTATTGGTTGATTGGCTGAATGATTAATCGACCAACTGTTTGGTCAATTTATGTGTTTCTGGAAGCGGGAATGTCGTGCGTTTGTCCTCCGTTCCTTCAATGAACAGATCTCATAGATCAACCTGTAGACATTGATGCCTTTTCATCCCAATTTCTCATTATGTACTGCTACTTGAATTGATGTTTCGTTTGTGACATCTTGGTAATATTTTGTTCCTTTTACTTTGATAGGTCACGATAGTGGTATGATTGTCTTCAAGTTGGAGCGTGAACGACCTGCTTACGCTGTTCAAGGCAATACATTGTATTACGTGAAGGTTAGTTAAAGCTCATTGAATGTCAAATCATTATTTTACTTTACATGTAGATATACATTTGTGTGGTGGTCTCATCAAGCATTTACGTCAGCACTCAGACCGCCAATCAGCGCCCTCCGTCAGTCGCTATAAATCTCTTGTATTTCGTAATGTCGTTCTCTTGCAATCTATACCCCCGAGCCTTCGGACGGGCTGGCTACCCTCCGTCGTATCTGCCACAATTATATATCTACAACATCATTCACTTGCCTCTGTCCTCTATCAACACTCAACCAACGTGCTTTACATTTGTTTATCTGCTCTCCATCTCTGTAGTGTGATTATTTCATGATATCCATTTGATTCGTAGGAACGATATCTCCGCATGTATGAATTTGGCACTTCCAAGGACATTCCAATTATGCAATTGAAGAGGTAAGATTACGTTCAAGATGATTAATACTACAGACCTAGAATTGATTGTACGTAATTTGTTTTCTTATGGAGTTTGTTGTGCATGATTTCAGGACTACAGGACGTCCACAGCCAGTGACATTGGCATTCAACCCGGCAGAACGATGCATTTTACTGTGTTTCGTAAGGACACATTTCTTATCATACAAATTATCTCAATTTTCAAGTCAGCTTCATGTCATGCAATACAATCTATAAATATTTGTAAACCATTCAAGGTAATAGCACAGTACTTCAACAGATGTAAGTTAACCCTTGTCCTGCTATTGACTTGTATACACGTTTTCGAAGCAAGTCAAAAGTAGCAACATATAACCAATCAAATTGTTGGTCCCTGGCGATCAACCAATTAGCAATCCATAAAGCTACTTCAAGTCCTTGTTTAACTAGTTTTATGAGCAGGACAAGGGGTAATAATTAATCACATAAAGCTCCACCATGATTATGCCTGGTTGCATCAAACACAATCATTTGAACCGATTTGATTACCGACCGATAGCCAACTAAACAACCTATCACTGACCTATCACCGATCGATCATCAAAGGAAGCCGCAAAATGGTTGGTCAAATGGACACTTTATTAGGACATCTATCTTGAGCGAGGGTCTGCTGTTTTGTTCCCAATTATGAATACAGTCAAACCTGTATTAGCGGCCGCATCTAGAGCAGCCACCTGTGTATAAATACCACTCTTCATAACCCCAAAATGACACTTTCTATAGCAATCAACCCGGACAGAAAGGCCACCTCTTTATAAGGTCATTATTCTCAAGTCCCAGNGAGGGGACCTTTATAGACAGGTTTCACTGTAACACAATCCGTGAACGGCAAATTTAGCTCTCTTTGTGTCCAGCTACAAACTTACTGTGTGTATGATTGCATCATTTTGACTTTCTGTGAAAGTGTTCGTGTGCTATTACAAAACTACTTGATCAGTTGTTTGTTTGGCCAAACAGGGCTAGGTTAGTGCTTGATTGCTATTGATCAAACGGCTTTTTAATCGATCGCTGCAACCCTAATCATGATGCTTAGTGATGTTAGAAGATCAACATTTCATGCCATATATTGCAATGTGAGAGACCTCTTATATGTATATGTTTATATTTGACTGTATGTTGCAAGAGATGTACCAATTTTGTCTTCTGCCTTTGCAGTTTTCCAATTCTGGAAGTTCAGACAGTGCCGTTTATGAACTGCATGCAATTCCAAAGGACATCACTAGTGGTGACCCTGAAGGTACGTATCATTCTGATGAACCTTTCAGGCCTATTCTTTTTGGTATAGTGTTCTTGCAAAGTTGCAACTATGTTAGTGATGATGAATGCAATCACTCCGTCCCCAACGTAGTAATTTATTTCCTTGGAGATTGAGTTAAATGTTCAGTATAATAAACACATGTTTAAAATTTGGCCAAGATTTACTCAAGCTGCAAATTTCAGGCTATTTTACCATCCAAGATAGGTCCTGTCAGGAAAGTGCTTCTGGCCCTCTCAACGTTGACTGTCTTTAATTTCTTTTAGTTTCTGAAGGGCGACGAGCTGCTTCCCTCGGTGCGGTGTGGGTGGCACGAAATAGATTTGCTGTGCTGGACAAGCAACAGAACGTTAGTATTCTGCCCTGTTCACCGCTTATCAGTGGTGTCTGTTCTAGTCTTTCGTAACTGCTGCTTGCTTTGTTCTGCCTGGCTGTCATTCCTTGTTTTTCAAAATTGGCATTCGATTGAATATCATTTGCCGCTGGAACGTAAGGATAGAGTACATAGCTGGTCTGTTCACCCATTCAATCTCATCAATGTTTGGACGGGTTGTAACTACCAGACACAGTCCTTAGCATTGTTGACCAGCATTGAAATCACATTGAGGTTATATGTGACATGCTGTTAACTGAAATGATATCATATAGCCTTGTGCAATTACAAGACGCAATAATTGCTGCATTTATATTTCAAGTGTTACAGTTTTAAGGTCATGCTAATTGTTGAACTTAGACTTATGTACAAGTCAATCTAGTGACGATTAATCCTGATTATCACTGAGCATTGTAGTGGATATTATTTGAATTCAATGCTCATTAATATGACAGCTGTGTGTATGTTTTTGTTTAGATTGTTATCAAGAACTTGAAGAATGAGGTTACAAAGAAGGTCCAGGCTCCCGCTTGCGATATGATCTTCTATGCTGGCACTGGCAGCTTATTGCTAAGAGATGCCGAACAGGTCACTTTGTTTGACGTCCAGCAGAAGAGGTAGGAACGTATAAAGAGTGTCTCAATCCAAGAACATTGGGGATTTTGTTTTCGGTGGTCCAGTGACTGGTCCTTGCTTGACCACCTGCCACTTGGATAGAATCTCAGTTCCTCAATGGAGTTCTTCCCAAGGTTGTTGCTTTCAGGGACTAAGATATTTTATTGGTATAAGATTTGATGTCGGTACGCTACGATAGGAAAGCGATTATGAGAGGCAAATTTAGGATGTAATATTGTCACGCTGAATGACCAAAACAAATCAAATCATGATTTTAATTGTCAATTCCAATGTATTTAGAAAGAAGGGATCTGTAAGTTTGACAGCTAGTTGCTCCTGAGAACTTTAATTTGCGTTTTATAAATTCAACCTGTCTTCAATGCAACTATTTTGTAGACAGTGGAGTTCGGAATACGATGCGCTGATGGTGATTTGCGCAATCGATTTGTGTGTGGATCATATTTGAGGTTCAACTTGGAAATACCTTATACTGATCTTTTTCATGTCAGGGCGATGGCGTCTGTTAAGATCAGTCGCGTGCGTTACGTCGTCTGGTCGTCTGACATGTCTCATGTTGCTCTGCTTGCCAAACACGGTGAGACTCTTACTTGATCAGTAGCATGCTATTGACTCGGCTAGACCTAGTGATGAATAGACGGTTAACTGTTCTCAGGATGTTGTATTCTCAGCTGTCAAAGATGCATTGTTACAATGTTTTCTTGTTTGTTATTTTGTTTGTTTATAATATTGACATTTCCTTTCCAGCAATTGCCATCTGCAACAGGAAACTTGAGAATCTCTGTTCGATTCATGAGAATGTGAGAGTAAAGAGCGGTGCTTGGGATGACAGTGGTGTCTTTGTGTACACGACCAGCAACCACATCAAGTATACACTGACCAATGGGTGAGTGACGATCAACCTTTGACTCTCAAGCATTCATTCTGTCGCGTCTTCTGTCTTGATTTTGTTAAAGCTGAAACATGTTTGTGGCTTTGTTGTGTCTGGCATTCCTTGTTTTTCAAATTGGCATCTGATAGTATTTCATTTGCCACTGGAACGTAAGGATAGAGTACATAGCTGGTCTGTTCACCCATTCAATCTCATCAATGTTTGGACGGGTTGTAACTACCAGACACAGTCCTTAGCATTGTTCAGCAAGGACAGGTGTTCTGTTCTTCATATCTATTTCTCTGTCCTAATTGATGCAGCACAGTTTTAATCTAATGCATATCGGCATACAACTGTTTAGGAACATGATTTTGAACTGAAATTGACCGCCACGAACAACTCTTGAAATTTGCCGTCATTGATAATGTTACAGATGACCGCTGCTCAAACAATGTAATCTCCTGCTTTCATCCCTTGTGGCAGAGGTCAACTCGCTTATATGTATACCGATATGCATTCGAACTGCGCTTGGCAGTTTACGTGGAATCGACCTAGAACCTTTTGTGATCATTTGATTGTAATTCTTGATTGATTTTCAGTGATAACGGAATCATCAGAACATTGGATTTGCCCATTTACATCACAAGAGTCAAGGTACATATGCTGACACTTTTCCAAACAAGTTGTTTTGTCATGGTCCACACTCTGTGATTGCATTGTGCAGTTTTGATATTGATAGTATAACATAGTTCGTCCTCTACCTGAAGAGGCCATCCCTCTTCCTCTTAATGCACTTATTACATAAACAACGCAATGAATCCCGGTCAGACCTGGCTGACAAAGTAACACCAAAGAAAGACAAATCAATACTCAATACATCACCATACAATACCACACTGCTGTGTCTCTGGCGGCGCATCGCGGTCGGTTTCCAGGTGATGACGCCATGGAGTGTCTGGCGGGTGTAGGATGTAGTTTTGATATTGCAGAAGGATGAAATGTTTACATTTCGTAATCAATGTCATCTTTCGCCATCTCAGTGAGTAACCATTGACTGTCATGATTTTAAATTGTGTACAATTAGCCATTGTAGCAACGCATGTGAGATATCACTGCAACAAGGAAGTTGTGCTCTGTGTCGCTATGAGAATATCTTCAATTTTGTTGTTGACTAATTTAGTATTGTTAGTTCAAGTAATGTTTAATTTTTCCGCCGGTCGGTCATTCATCTTGTGGCTTGTTGTTTTCAGGGAAGCAGCGTTTACTGCCTGGATAGAGAATGCAAGACACGTGTGTTGAACATCGACCCAACAGAGTTCAAATTCAAGCTCGCTTTGGTCAACCACAGATACGATGAGGTATGAGTTAACGCGATACAGTTGTAGATAAAGAAACTGTGATTGATAAATTCGCAATCATGGAATGATAGAACTTGTGGATGATGTACCTCTTTTCATCGTGCATCCGCTTTAACATGAGCCGCACGTTTTGTATACTGTTTTGGTACTTTTTGCCGTAGTCTTATGTTTTGATTAATTGATACGTGCTTTGACATAATTCTGTTGCCTTGGTTTCACTCAGGTCCTTCACATGGTCAGAAATGCGAAGCTCGTTGGTCAATCGATCATTGCTTACTTGCAGCGAAAGGGATACCCAGAGGTTTGATTCAATTTGCAGTTGACTTTGCCTAAATTCCCTGTCTTTGTTCTCAGTGGCTGTAATGTAAAATTCTAAGTTTTTTCCCGCTGTTTAACAAAGCTCACGTGATAAATCAATGGATTGTCTTCGTTGGAGCCCTGAACAATTAATACCACATGAAATTCGAATATCTGTGTCAGCTAGGCTGCGAGTTGAACCCATGATATCTGTCGTAGATACACATCTCCTGTAAAAAAAAATTGATAAAGGTGTTGTGATTGTACGATGGCGCAACTCATTTTGGACAGCAGAGGCTAGCAGTTGTGACGCTAGATCACCACACCAACACATTTTGTGTTTGTTGTGGTGCTGTTGGACCTACTTTGAGTAGATATTACGTTCTTGATGTTTCTTAAAATGTAATTTATATTTCCTTGTCATCATAGGTTGCTTTGCACTTTGTCAAGGACGAGAAAACGAGATTTGGACTTGCATTGGAATGCAGCAATCTTGAGGTATTCACTTGCTGTAAAAACTTCAGTTGTTCTTTTGACCAGCGTATTTTGTATGCGTCTAAAGTTTAGTGTTTCTGCATGGTAGGTTGCTTTGGAAGCAGCGAAGTCACTGGATGACAAGAGCTGCTGGGAACGTCTGAGTGCCATGGCCCTTCGACAGGGTAATCACCAGGTATGCTGATCAGGCCTGGATCTTATTATCATTGAGCCCGGTTACAATGAAACCTGTCTATAACGGCCACCTTTCGAAACCAGAGGAAATGACCTTTATAGACAGGTGGCCTTTCTGTTCAGCTTGGTTTCTATAGAAAGTGTGATTTTGGGGTTATGAAGAATGGCCTTTATACACAGGTGGCTGCTCTATAGAGGTGGCCACTAGTACAGGTTTGACTGTAATAGTTATCGGTTTCCTCTTTTCAGAAACTATTTGTTTCTCTGTGTGTCATATGACGGAATAGGAAACAAGAGACGAGACACCATGCTCGATCAATGTGAAAACTTAAACTTCAAATCAGTGATATGGGTTTATATATACAAGGCTTGCATAACTAGCTGTTGCATAATTAACGAATGAATGGATACTGGTTTGATAACAATGGAACGAGAATACATTATGCAAATAAGGAGAATAACTAAAGTGCCTACAAACCTAGCCTCATTTTAGCATTATACGGAAACGGAAACAAGGCTAAGAGATCAACGACATGCTGTGGGGATGACATCACACCACACTATGTTATATTGAAAATGGAGGGTGCGTCATGTTGTGAGAGAGTTCCCTTGATCCAACATAACTGTCGATGGATATTCACATAACTAGGTTCACTTGCATTTGATTGGTAAGCTCCTTTGCCGTCACTTAAACATTCCATTGTTATTTAACAAGCTGTTAATGCTTACGGGATGACCTTGATCATGTACTTTTTCTTTTAGTTAACTCGTGTATTAATTGTAAAAATTCCTCTGCTGTACGGTTCATGGTCAAAATAAATATCTATCTATCTATCTATCTATCTATCTATCTATCTATCTATCTATTTAATTAAAAAAAGAAAAGAAAAAGAAACAAAATATATTAGTACCAATTTGCAAAACAAAAGTTGATCGAAAATACCTTGTTAGCTAGATCAATCAATCAAAGAAAAACATATTACTGTAATTATTACAAAATGATGTATCATTATCTATTCCGAAAGGAATGAAATAAAATTTATCACTTTCTATCTATTTAATAAATCCAGTTATTCGTATTTCCCATTTTCCGTTGATGTTATCGTACATCTAAAGATAACTGCATTTGATATATAATATATACTTGATGTAACCGAAGCGCAACCTGTTTATTGATGTTTCGTAAATCATTGGCTGCTGTTCTTTTATGATTGAGTTTGATGTTGTTGCTTTTGCCAGGTGGTAGAAATGTGCTATCAAAGAACAAAGAACTTTGATCGTTTGTCATTCTTGTATCTCATCACTGGCAACGTGGACAAGTTAAGAAAAATGCAGAAAATCTGTAAGTATCTATATTAATTACTAACGACCACGTCTATAGAGCAGCCACCTGTGTATAAAGGCCACTCTTCATAACCCTAAGATGACACTTTCTATAGAACTCAACCCGAACAGAAAGGCTGCCTGTCTATAAAGGTCATTTTCCTCAGGTCCCCGAGGTGACTTTTATAGACAGGATTCGCCACGGGTTTCACTGTAGTATGGTACAATTATTTTGTTTATTCTTTTATGGAGCTACTATCTCATGCTTCCAAGTAATTCTGTATTACTAACAACAAACTTAAGAGAAGAGCGAAAATATATACATTATCTACAATCTCATGCACGGTCAAACCTGTGCTAGCAAATACCTGCATATTGATCCCGTGGGTGGTCTCTTAAGACGTTTGATTGTATAGCCTTTTGCTCCTTTGCATTCCATAATTGTCTGCATGTATGCGAGCCACATACACTCTTCTTGTCTCAAACAGCTCTCAGTTTAAGTTCCAATTCTACCAACTTGACAATCGCATGATTATATGATATCTGTCGCTCATTCTGGATGTGTCCTTTTGTTTTTCTCTTCTTTTTGGAACTTCAGGGTTCCTTTTAGTATGTCTTAATTGATTGGTGTGCTGTAAAAATGAAGCATTGCTTTTGTATCCGGTGATCTCCTGTTGATTGTGTAATGGTAATGTATGTTTCCAGCTGAAGTGCGCAAGGACGTCAGTGGACAACTGCACAATGCCCTTTACACGGGCGATGTTGTTGAGCGGATCAAAGTGTTGAAGCAAGTCGGTCAAGGTGAAGATCTAACCTTGCTTACTTCTGAGAAGCATGAACATCACAGCATTATAATTATTTTAATCAATATTAACGGCTTTATGACCGAGTTCCCCGGGTACGGGGTTTAAATCTCATCCGGACCTGCAGCTTGGGCCATGTTGCTCCCTGGTGGTGACGGGCTTAATGTGACTTGCCGTGCTGCACAATTATCTTTAGTGCAGAGGTGTTTCGAAACGTCAAAACCAATAGTTCCCGACAAGGGAGCCAGCCCTCTTGATGAGGGTGGTGGAACTCGTAAAAAATCCCCTACGTACCTCCACCGTTCATCCTAAAAAGTGTCTGTCTCCATGTGTGGCAGTAAAAAAATATGATTATTATTTCAATCAATACAAGGAGGCTGAAATGAAAAAATTGTTTTTTCTGTTGTAAGACATTTTGATATCATATGGCTTCAAATGGGTGATGATTGCCTGCCCACAGAACTAAAACACTGTAAAAAGGTAAACACTTTAAAAAGCAAGTATAAAATTGTTTTTAATCACTCAACATCGATATTGATGAAATTATGAAGTAGTATTGATGTGTAAGAACAAATTACCTATATACTATAATTTCTTTTATGTTAGAGGGCCTCAGGGGAGACAGAGCTTTTAGCTGACTTAACTACCCTCGGAATATAGCTTGAATTGACTTTAATGATACCAAACTGAGCAATATGTTGCCCCTTATAAGTTTCAAGCAGGCATACCAACAACATTATTTCTTATAAAGGGATTCTATTACCCTGT
>OFHS01000742.1:16642-36058 GCA_900245855.1 Calvadosia cruxmelitensis
CCCCCGTGACTAATGGCATTTGTATCACTGTGTCTATAATCCGTACCAAAGAGGGATCAATGTTGGATAACTGAAATTGATTTGATGAATTAGGGCTTGTGATCTTTCTGCCAGAGTTTAACGCAATGCTCATTAGTCAAGTAAACTGTAAATATTTTGCGGCACAAATTTGACTCATCAAAGACAGTCAACCATTCAAGACATTCTCCGGGATGATGTGAAGCTGTCTATTTTGAGCCTGTAAAGGGTCAATTTTTTACCCTGTAGTTAATTTACCTCCTCTTAATGGGAGCGTAGCTTTTTACTTTTGATCAGGCATATTCTACATATGCCGCTGGAGCAGCATGCTCAAAGCTGAGTTAGCTTCTATAACATTAGATGATGATAATGATGATAATGAGCAGTACCATTGCTAGTCTTCTTTTGCCCAAATCCCATGGCTTCGACATTTTCACCTGGCCCAATTGTGATGTAAGGGATGTATCTGCTGGTGAGCAATGCAACGTTTTATTCGTTCCACATCATGTTCATTTTGGTTATTTCACTTTCAGTTGCCTGCCATCAATCCAAATGCCAAGCTGCTGCGCCCGCCCGTTCCTATTCTGCAGAATGAAAGCAATTGGCCGCTACTTACAGTGAGCAAATCTCTCTTCGAAGGTGCTGTTGGTGAGTGTGATGCACACTAGATTGTCGGTCATCCTGTTGACAAAAGAGTGGTGCTCAATGCAAGTGTAGTGACTGACGTATGTCATAGCTTTGTCAAATGTGACAGCTGTATCTTCTTCTAATCGTTCTCTTCCTCTTTGGTATTTTGTATAAACTTCTCTGCCGTATGCTGGGTCTCACGACATAGAGCTCTGACAACAGGGACCATATGTAATCCTCAGAGTTCTGCCTTGTCATTGTTCCAGCAACATGTTAAATATAACTTATATATTCATTGTGCAACCTAGTGTCTCGTGCTGCAAGTTAGCTTAATGTCATCGGCTGGTCAACTTGAGCATTGATCTGTCTTTATTGGAAAATTTTCAAAAAGAAAATTCAAAAGAATACACGTATAGAAGGTAACAAGTACGCTAACACTAAACGTTGTTTAAATACAATTGCAAATGTAAAAGTCAACATCAGCATGCAAGTGTGCATTGTTAAAGAACGAGACAGTGTCTACTCTGTCACTTTTAAGAACGTTAGCATGTTGTCATCATTGTTTCACTTTTAAAACTGAGGGACTGTTTCCTTTTTCAGCCGGTATGGGTGGTGGTGCTGGTGCATCTGGCTTAGCTGCCACCGATGACATTGGTGATGTTGGTGACGAAGGCGGTTGGGGAGACTCGGATTTGGTCTTGGATGACGGTAAGCACATCCATGCTTATGTTAACCTTCTCTTACTTTCGTGTCTAATTACATATGGGACTTAATTTGATGGCTAATAATGTAGGGTGTCTGATGTTCAATCCAATTTCTTATCAACAGAGGGGAATCCTGCTCTTGGGGATGACGATGAGAAGCTTCTTGGTGAAGGAGAAGAAGGCGGCGGTTGGGACGTCGGAGATGATGATCTTGAGCTTCCTGCCGATTTAGTGAGTGCTGTGTTTTAATCAAATCGCAGACTCGTTTAATGACAGTCCTAATTGACGATTTACCAAGGTCCGTCGACCGCACCGAAAAGATGAAACACGAATAAAAACATTCCAAACGAGTAAACGACGCAGAGATCTGGGACTAACTCGTGACGTCAAACATAATAATAATGCTAAACAGTAAATGTAGCATTTTGGAAAGATTTCCAAGATGTTATGACGTCATGTTATTATATGATACGACAAGTAACAAGACTTGATTGGGTTCATTCGACATTATTTAATCAGCAGTCATAAGCTGAACATGATTGCAACATGGCCAGTACACCTCTAAATCCTTGCAAGTGACCAATGCTGCTTTGTCATTTGTAGGCAGGCGCAAGTCTGATCTCCACTGGCGATGATGGCTACTTCGTTCCTCCCACCAAGGGTGTCTGTCAATCGCAAATATGGGTCAGCAACTCACAGTTGCCCATTGACCACATCGTTGCTGGTTCATTTGAAACTGCGACAAGGGTATGTGGTTCTTTTGTCAGATGCCATGCTCTTTTATCGTCAATGTTTGAACTGTGTCCTTAGTGTCCATGTCGGTTGTTTGCTCCCCCTGCTTTCATTCGGTCGCACAGCAGCAACGAAGTCTAACTTCGTAGGTCCATTTAATTAATGCATAGTTATATGTATATACGTATCTTTATTAAACAGATTTCAAAAACTGCATAAAAGAATATACAGATAGAAGGCAACACATGTTGACCTGATACTAAACGGGACTACTTAGTTAATATAATTTATGTTTCAAAGCATAAATTTCTTAAGACGCACTTTGAATACAAAAACGTACAAACAAGGTCATCTGGTAAAGAATTCCATTTAGGAACAACACGGTTATAAAAAAATAATGCCTGACACCCAGGCGTGCTGTCGGAATGGTCGGAATGCAATGAATGTCGGAATGCTGGCTTGCTGTCGTTATGCCCCTCACAGCCGTGTATTTCAACGTTTACCTTTGTTTTCAGTTGTTGAACAGGCAATTGGGCGTGGTTGAGTTTCAACCGTACAAAGAGATGTTCATGGCTGCATTCGCTCGTTCTCGAACCTCATTGCCTGGATTGCCATCAACGCCAAGCATGTGGGGCTACCCTCACAGGAATTGGTAAGTTTTGTTGACAATCCATGATTCAATCATTGATTTCAGCATGTTCTTTGTTCGATGCCCTTTCTCAGGATTTACNCAGGATTTACTTTATGATGTCAACACAATTGACGATGAATGCCATTGTATTCATCTTCATCGTCATCAAAAGACATTTAGCGACAAGCATGGCATGAATGAATGGCTCCGTAGTTTGATGACGTTATATTCCTTTGTTGATGCAGTGGAAGTCAATGATAAGAAACTCACAACAACTTTATTCAGAATCCAATGTTCTTAGTTGAAATGCTCATTCTATGCAACATTGTACAGAATCTCAGAGAATCTTTTGAGAACGGGCCTGTAGTAACAAGCCCTTCAATAGGCAAGAGAGTTCAATTATGCAATAGTCTGTAATTAGCTGATGTAATGTTAACCTCTGCTGATGACGTTTATCTTCATCTCTGTTGTAGGAAAGAGGCTGGCGTGAAGCACGGTCTCCCTGCTGTTGGCGTGAAGTTGAATCATCTCGTCCAACGATTGCAGGTTAGGTTGCCTTCAGCAGTATTTTTGACACAATTTTATGGTGGATTATAGGTAGCATGAAGGACATGACGAGCTGAAGGGTGCATTTGCTGGTTTATATTTGACATATCCTGCGCTCTTTCTTATTTCTCTGACGCTCGTTCTCTTTGCATCAGACTGCATACCTGTTGACGACGCAAGGGAAGTTTGCTGACGCCCTTGAGAGATTCCACAACATTCTGTTGAGCGTCACGCTGCTGTCTGTCGAATCAAAGCAAGAAGTAACGGAGGTATGGCTAGGTCATTGATCACTAACTTGTCAGGTTCTTGCATCAAGGCNCAGGATTTACTTTATGATGTCAACACAATTGACGATGAATGCCATTGTATTCATCTTCATCGTCATCTGTTTATTAATCAAAAGACATTTAGCGACAAGCATGGCATGAATGAATGGCTCCGTAGTTTGATGACGTTATATTTCTTTGTTGATGCAGTGGAAGTCAGTGATAAGAAACTCTCAACTTTATTCAGAATCCAATGTTCGTAGTTGAAATGCGCATTCTATGCAACATTGTAAAGAATCTTAGAGAATCTTTTGAGAACGGGCCTGTAGTAACAAGCCCTTCAATAGGCAAGAGAGTTTAAGTATGCAATAGTCTGTAATCAGCTGATGTAATGTTAACCTCTGCGGATGATGTTTAACTTCATCTCTGTTGTAGGAAAGAGGCTGGCGTGAAGCACGGTCTCCCTGCTGTTGGCGTGAAGTTGAATCATCTCGTCCAACGATTGCAGGTTAGGTTGCCTTCAGCGGTATTTTTGACACAATTTTATGGTGCATTATAGGTAGCATGAAGGTTATGAAGAGTTGAAGGGTGCATTTGCTTGTTTATATTTGACATATCCTGTGCTCTTTCTTATTTCTCTGACGCTCGTTCTCTTTGCATCAGACCGCATACCTGTTGACGACGCAAGGGAAGTTTGCTGACGCCCTTGAGAGATTCCACAACATTCTGTTGAGCGTCACGCTGCTGTCTGTCGAATCAAAGCAAGAAGTAACGGAGGTATGGCTAGATCACTAACTTGTCAGGTGGTTGCATCAATGCTGAGGTGGCTCAGGGGGAATACAGTGAGGTAGCTTTTAGGATGCAGTACATGGGGAGGGACAACAATACTTCATTGGCTGTTTACACTTGCCACCCTACCCCTACATGATATAGATAGCTCTTTTAATGTAAGATGATGATGATGATGATGATGATACTTCGTATTTACGTTGTACCACTTGAGCACTGAAAGTGCTCAGTCTTGATACAACCAAGATTGGTTGATTGATTTGTTGATTGATTAATTGATTGAGATTGATTGATTGATTGATCGATGGATTGATGGATTGATTGATTGATTGATTGATTGATTGATTGATTGATTGATCTATTGATGAAACATCCCAAACAGACAAACAACATCATTTGTCCATGTAGGCCTATGTCTAGTTTTCTACATATTGAACTTCTCTCTGTTCGCTTTAATCTTTCTCTTCCAACTGCTACAGCTATTAATTGCTTCGTTTATATTTCTGCTAGGCGCAGCAGCTGCTCGGCATTTGCCGTGAGTACATCGTTGGTCTGCAAATGGAGTCTGTTCGTAAGGAACACCCCAAGGTAGGCTACTCCATAGGTCAGTTATGCTAAGTCACAGTTTGGTCTTGATTTGTTTTGCTAACTAATGTGTTTCATTATTCGGTTTCAGGGCTCTCCGGCTGATCAGAAACGAATTGCAGAGGTTAGAGAAAGACAATTGAGTTCAAAGTTGTGTTTTGCCAATTGAGATGTCTGTCTGTCTCTCCACTTGTCATGTTGACAGAAATGACCTACATGCCTTTGTTTTTGTACACACAGATGGCTGCTTACTTCACACACTGCAGTCTGCAACCAATCCATCTGGTGCTGACATTGCGAACAGCACTCAATCTGTCCTTCAAGGTAATGCCAGTCCTTCGGATAGATCAAAACCAGAAATGAATCAAACAATTTTGAATGAAATCTTTTTCGATTTACTAGCTGCTGGGAAACTAACGAGTGATATTGTAGGCCGTAATCCGCTAGAAACAATGACATTATTTTAGCAAAAATTTCATGAAGACAAAGCTGTCACAATGTGTGGAGGAACAGTAATTCAACCCTTGTAAACGGAAACCCCTTGTAATAGCTGTTGTTGTTAAGAGCCATGTCCCATCTGGACCATATACAGTAGTAGGACTGGCGCTGTCCCTGCTCGGATTTGTAATTCATGATGTATTTGTAACGACGTAATGGTATCGTTACGAATATCCAACGACAAGAGAGGACGACTTCAAGATATGTTTAACTAATGTATTATAGGTTGTCTCTGGTTGAAGTCTAATTACAATCAATGGAGCATGGCTATTTATAGTAACTATGATTGACAACTGAATATGATTGACAAGAGGAAATAAGTAACAATAGAAAGTAGACTGGTAACTGATTTACAACATGCAAGTGAGGCTAAATATAATAAGAGGTTGTCAGAAGGAAAAGTATCCAGAATGAATGGGATATGTTAATTATGTACGTGACCGTTACATAGCTCCCTCCGCGGGAAGACGGAGTCTAGGTATGTAAAGATATGCTACGAAGATTAACTAAATAAGTTGGAAAAGTATCCAGAATGAATGGGAAATGTTAATTATGTAATCACCCAATGGCCAAGTGAAGTTTAGTGGGAGGTGCCCCCCGCTGTAGGTCAGGCTGTATGTAACATAGTGTTGTTTTTGAACTTCCAAACAGCTGAAGAACTTCAAGACAGCTGCCTCGTTTGCCCGTCGACTCCTCGAACTCGGTCCCAAACCCGATGTCGCGCTGCAGGTACGTTGTTATGGTGACGCAGACAGTAGATTGCTGCATGTGTCATGAGGCAGGTGATCTGTTGTCATGGACACACGAGCAAGGCTTGTGCATGTGAATGGTTTGCCCCTTTTATGTCTGGCTGAGACACTTCCGGTAAACTTAACCAAACAGGACGGTAGATTTCCTTCCGTTGGCCAAACATAGCGTTGCCGAGTGACGGAGCGAATCCGAAATCAATAGCGGAAGTGTAATACGATTGGAGTCGTCGCTTGTAGCTGTCATGGCAACCATCCTGCGTAATGCTTAGCAACAGTTGTAGCATTATTATTATCATGTACAAATCTTGAACTCATAATTAAGCTTGTTGGTGCATCGTGAAACCGTAATAGTATGAACATCTCGGCGCTGGTCTCTTGTTCGGTGATTTGCTATTTACGATGAAATGCTTTGTTTTCCACTGGGGCTCAGTAGTCGTTCATTGCAAGAGGCCGTTTGGTTGCTCGATATCGGTCGCCATGGTAATGACATCAGCTTCTATTTTGCTATGCCTTTCAGACGCGCAAAATCCTTCAAGCGTGCGACAAAAACCCAACTGACGCTGTCGTCTTTGAGTACGACGAATTGAATCCTTTCTCGATCTGCGCTGTGACCTACACCCCCGTCTACAGGTGAGAAGCAAGTCGCACAGGCTGAAGGAGTAACGGGGTCCAACATCCCCTTAAATGTCACTGCACTGCTTTCCCTACAGTTTTGAGTTAGCATATTTGAGTCTGTTTATGTAATCTTTTCTCTCTCTCTCTCTTTCTCTTGTTTTAATTATTATATATTTGTTGTTAATATCAGTAATCTTAATCAAGAGAAGTGTATCATGTATCAGCTCTGTGAAAAGGCATACTGCCGCCTTCCCACGCAGTGATTCATTTACTTAGCCCCGTCTTGTTCGTTTCCTAGTTCCCGAATTGTTAGAACACACGCAATCATTATCGAGCAATGAAAATTGAATGCTATAGAAAAGTTGAAGTCTAGATGCTTTGTTTGTTAAGCGCAGAATTTGGATGAGAGCCAACTTTACAGTTTACGTAGAAACCGAAACATGTCAACCTTACAAAGATCACTACGCCTTGTCTTTCGTTGTTGGTTTATTTATTTTTTCTGAAGTTTGATTCTCGCTTTTGTCCAGAGGGAAACCAGAGGAGAGGTGCCCACTTTGCAAGGCTGTCTTTCTACCAAAACACAAAGGCGTCGTATGTCCAATTTGCAGGGTTAGTATAGCGCAAGCTTCCTCGAAATGTTGAAAACGAATGACCCCGTTTGTTGAGCGAGGGAAATTCCCTTCCTGTGTTGTGCTTCTTGGTAGCCCCAATGGAGAGCACAAAGGCTACGCTGGTGACACTCACTCATATTGTGCCGTTTTGTGATTTTGTTGTTTGTTTATCTAGGTTGCTGAAGTCGGTCGACCTGTTGATGGTTTGAAGATTTTCATGGGTCAAAGTCGTTAAATTCAACCACAGCACAGAATAAAATAGGATATTCAAATTTAGCTCATAATCCTAGCCATATGGGACAGCGACATATGCGTTAATTATGTCAACAAACAACCGTCGAGGCTTTCGCCGTGGATTTCGCCGAACCCCGTAGCCTTGATGTAATTGCATTGCTAATTTTCTTCATATTCTTTTGTCTGCTTGAGGTAATTATTTTGTGTCGTTGGTTGCGCAATCAAGATTTACTGATAGAAAATGAAATCATAAGATCATGTCGAATAAAGAATCCCAATTGTGTTTGCCTTTGTTCGCTTTCTGCTGTGGATTTCTTTCTTTCTTCTCGAATGTTGTGTAATAAATACTTCAATATTATAGATTTTGCTCAAAAAAAGGAAATGTTATCTAAAAACTGGTTTACGTCCCTGATACTTTGTTTTCCCTATCGAAAATGTTGAGAATTCAAGCTAAATTACTGAACAAATGCCCGGGGCACATAATCATGGGTGGACCACATTTCAGAAATGTTTCATGGTATTTCATGCTTCACGTCGTTGATACAAAATTTTATGGTATAAAAAGCTCTACAGGAAAAGACGTGGTTAAAAGTCGCTTCGTTGTATTTACAATATAATTTGCAGTAAATGAAGAATAGCAGATTTGAATGACGATCGACTACGGAATGCCGGTTTCTAGTTCTTTGGGAAATTCCTAAATTTAGGTTCAATAAGGTGGGTGTTGCCGGTGCTACGTAATTTCAAAGAATGCTTCTTAGAAGGCAGTGTGTCTAGAACAGTACTAGTTGGAATCCCCCTTTTCAACTCGACGCCATACGTCATAATTGTTGCTTCATTGTGATTGGCTTGTAACACGATGCTTACGTGAGCGTAGCCAATCAGATGGCATTATTATTGACATTGCATCACTATAATATAGCAGAGCGCGCGTCAACAAATTATCTTTTAACTTTGAAGCTGCGAAGTGAACGCAGTAGAAACACAAAACAGTCCTAAACTTAGAAACACCAGCGATACCTAGGATTGTTATATCGTTATTTCATTGAAACTTACAAGAGCTTCTTCTGCTTCGAATGGCTATAGATTCACGGTAAGTTATTTCTCGTGGCAGCCTGTATCATATGTTTTCTTAACCGAACGTAGTTCCTTTGTGTATGGTACGAACCATGCGCCGGTTGTAATTTGTAAATGTTATCAACAAGAGAATTTTTAACCATTTCTAATTTTCAACGTTTTCATATCCGTTTTCTAATTCATATCCGCCAAGTAGTTGAACCTCAAGGCGTTTATTGAGCGACTTGTTGCCACCTGTTCAGGGTTATTTTTTTCTAAACCCGCGTCTCGCTCGCCGTCGAAGGAATATTCTCGACCGGCTATATCATTGCGCTTCCATAATCACCGCTTACCCACTATCATAAAAGCACAGCTGTATTGCAATGGTCGCTGCTGGTGTGTTTTATGTTCACGGCCTGTTTGGTACAAGTATTGTTTCTGTCAAAATAAAGAATTCAATTGCGTCGGATCTGAAACCCCAGAGGATTAGTCCTAATTCGCTTTCAATTTCACACTGTTTTTGTCGAGACGTTTCTAGTCCAGAATCGAGACACTGTTTACCTCATGGCTTTGCGATTCCCAATTGGAGGCAATAATATCCATTGTTTACCATTCTGCTCAGCTATCAGCTACTTCAAGCGCATTCCTACTTCCTAGTGTATTCGATATTTGCCCTATAAAACTACGATATTGGAGTCAGAAATGGGATCAGAGTTCCTTATATTTGTAGGCCTAAGATATCGAATAATATTAAGTTGCCTTCAAAATCTTTGTTCATTAAATTCTTGCCTTTTACTTTATTTAAACTAAGTCATGAATACTTATCCCTTCAAGTATTTATTATAATTAATATAATATAATTAGTAAAATATTATAATTTTAAATTAGTATATAATTTTTGGCCTTGGTTATTGTTTGGTGGGAAGACTATTGGCTGCTATGCACTGCTGCTGCTGCTTTAGATATTGCTCCTGCTAATGTTGCTAATGTTGCCAATTCTGATACTGCTTGCGAACCTGTCACACTCCCCTGACCAAGCACCAGTCACACTGATAAACAATGGAATGAGAGAAGACCTATCAACATGCTAAAATACCTGATGCCTTCAAAATATTGCTAAGAGGAGGGCGAATGAGGATCAGTTGGCAAGACTGTAGCTAGTAGATATGAGTGTATCACAAGATGAAATTACTTTACTTTTCTCAGAAAAGTAGTTTTAAATGGCATTACTTTTCTACTTTACTTTAGTAAAATATTTCGAGATTACTTTTCTGGCTACTTAAGTAAAAAGATGAGATTACGTTTTACTTTTATTTAGGTAAAATTATGCAGTACTTTGGTGAACACTGGTCCCGGATACGGTCTATTCCGTATCCCTGTTGCCCGATAAAAATGCGCTGATATCTTGTCTCATGCTAAGATTCTGTTGTTCTAAACACTTCTCAATTGTTCTAGACACAATAGCCCTTACAAAAACGGTTTGTTTACATATTGGTGTTGAATTGCAGCCGGAATATTATATTATTTTGCTTGTCGAACGGTTTTCACTCAGCTGATAAGCACGTTTCACTATCACGGCGTCGAAGGAGAAAATATTATGTTTAAACAAAAACAGTGTCTTCTCTCTATACTTCGGGTGCTTCTGCATACTCCCAAAGATATAGCATCAACTGTTTGAGTGATTTTGAATATGCATAGAAACTTTTTGGAAAGAAATCTTGGAGATTTGAAATGATTGAACTGGTTCCTTAAGAGCCCTCCAAAATCGAAAGTTGAAGCGAGGATGAGCAGAATGTTCACGATCAAGCGGATTATATTGTGGATTCTGCCGCAGAACAAGAGGTTAATATGCAAAAAGAATTATTTCGATCGCTTGACAATTCTGCATTTCAGAACAGTTTTAGTGAAAAAGTCGCAAAATGCTTAGAAAATGTAGAACATGGCTAAGAAAATCCACAAACAATGCGGGACTCAACGGGTTAACTTCGCTTACATTTCATATAACCAAATTTGTGTTGACCATGTTCCTTGATACGATAATCTTTCTATATACCATTACTTGCAGTGGCTAGGAAAATGCAATGCTGTGAGGAAAATTCAGTGCTATGAATTTCAATCTGTCTTATTCTGGTTGCAGTTTCTCTGCCAAGCTCTTGAATGGTGCAATCGCTGGCTCAGTTGGAACCTGCTGTGTGTTTCCCTTGGATTTAGCCAAGACCCGACTGCAAGACCAAAGAACAGTCAATAAACTTGGTGGAGAAGTTCACCGATTTTACAGAAATGTGTAAGTTAACCGTGTGCCTTAAATATCATCTGATTGGGTGCCTTTTTCGCAAACGCAATCTCATGGCATAACCATCACAGCCCCATAATTATTAAATCTCTAAAGTTCTTCAACAGTAAAGTGTTTATTTTTGATTAACCAGATGCTTTAGATGCTTGAACTGCTGTCCTAAGGTATACTTTTGGGCTGGCTAAAATGAGGTAAAAATTTATTGCAGCAACTAAAAAGTCAACTCCCAGTAGCTACTTTATCACAGCTTTCACACAGCTGTTGTTGAGAGAAGAGTAATTGTTTTGCAACCTCCAGTTTAACCTTCCACATATCAAAGGTGTCAGGAAGTTCAAAGCTCTATCTGGCTGTTGTTACATTATATAGGTAGATATTAGGACCTCAGAGGTGTGCAAGTCCATGGATTCTGCCTTACTTTTGTAGTGTGTAGACTGTGGTTGGCAGGTCCATTGAGCACTCTAACAAAGGATGTCGTAGGTCGCTGACCTCAGATGGTTGACTTCCCATAACCTCAAGCAATCTATTTTAGGGGTTACAGAGGCCCTAACCACACACTGTAGTACATTGCATATCATAAATTACCGTGCATTCGGCCTAGATCAAATTTTGTGCTTGTCATGTGCCAAACCTAACTCACGAAAAATTTGCTCTTAGAATTTCGAGTTTCAAGACCTGCATTTAGTATCATATAGGGCTCTGTTGCCTAGGAGACAAAAACATGTAAGATGGAATGCATTCCTAGTCAGCAAAATTCGTCACAGCAATATCGGCTTATACAAATGGTGACAGAAACTTTGAGCCGTATTTTAGCACCCATAACTTAACGTGAAAGCTATTGTCTTGTCTAGACGCAATGTTAATTTGATTAAACTGTGTGCAGACACAAGCCGTTAGAGCCTTAAAATGACGTTGTTTACCAGGCAGTAAAAGAACTGTAGAGTTACTCTACAGTTCTGAGTTCAAAGGAAATTAAAGTATTTGTTCAACTTACTGTTTCCTGGGCTGGAAAATAGTTGTTGATATAATTATGTTTGGTGGAATACGCAACAAACAAATGAAAAGAAACTAATTATGTACCGATTATTCGGCTCATCCTTACCCATATGATCACAATTGCTCATTTGCTACGACTTTACAAAGTGGTGTATTGAGTTGAAATTGCTGTTCATTGAGAAAACTCAATTGAATTTGGTTCCGGCACATGACAAGCACCCCTTTTGATCTAGGCCTGAGCCAATTCCCAGTTTACCCCGTTAAATCCCCAATTTTTGCACATTTAATGCACTTTAATTTAATGCACCTTTATTTAGACTTCAATAGACATAAGATAAAATAGTATTTTATGACACCTTATTTAATACTAGAATTATGGCTGATAGACGGAAATATACGGTGTAGACCGTGTAGCCTACAACGGTAGCTATCTATTTTTTCTTGTTCAACTTTTGTATTTTTGAATTTTTTGTCTTGCAGTGTAAGTAGTTCTGCTCCATGTAAAAAGCTTGACAGTAGCGTATATATATCTGGAAATATAATCACACACAGGTGACAGGTGACACAATGTTGCCTTGGCTTTGTATCTATGGGGAGGGATGTGGTGACTAGGCACCATTCCTAACATCATTTAAGTCTTGTTTTGATTTTCTTTTAGGCCCCACTGCATATCTCAGGTTGCAAGGGCAGAAGGCATTCGTGGCCTCTACAGAGGTAAGGGTCTGCACTTGTAATTGACCTGATGTTCAACAATTGTGCAGTGTAGCTCCGTTAATATCACATGCTTTGATCAGATGGTTGCATAGAATTTAATTGGCTGAGATGCTTTAAGAAAGATCTGTTAACCCGTTGAGCCCCGGATACGGCTTATCCCGTAGCCCGTTTCACTTAGCCTCTGTCCCGGATACGGTCTATTCCGTATCCCTATTGACCAATGAAAATGCGCTGATTTATTGTCTCATGCTAGGTTTCTGTTGTTCTAAACACTTCTCGATTGTTCTAGACACAATAGCCCTCACAAAACACGGTTTGTTTACATATTGGTGCTGAACTTTGGCCCGAAATATTATTTTCCATTTCGAACGGTTTTCACTCAGCTGACGAGGGCGCTTCGATATGGCGACGTCGAAGTCAAAAATGTTATGTTTACACGCAAGCAACGTCTTCTCTCTCTACTTCGGGTGTTTCTGCATACTCTCGAAGATATTGCCTCAACTGTTTGAGTGTTTTTGAAAATGCATGAAAAGAAATCTCGAAGATTTGAAATGATTCTGATTCGGAAGTGCCCTCCGAAGTCGAAAGTGAAAGCAAGCATGAACAGAATGTTGACGATCAAGCGGATTAGTTTGTGGATGCTGCCATAGAACAAGGCATTAATATGCAAAAGGAATTATTTCAATCGCTTTTAAATTCAGCATTTTAGAGCAGTTTTAGTGAAAAGTCGCAAAATGCTTAAAAAATGTGGGACGAGGCTAACAAAAGCCGCAAAACAATGTGGGACTCAACGGGTTAACTGCAATCTGTTGTTATTGCTGTATTGGTGTAAGTCGATGGTTCAGTGCGAGGAAGACAGAGACGACAACATTGCGAGAGGCTCCTCGCCAAGAACTTTGAGCACACTGCTTTTCATTTCACAAAGCACGACACTAAATACTTACAACGCATGACTATACAAACTACCGCTGACACACATTGACACCAGAACAATCCAACTCGTAACGCATATGACACAGTAACGCCACAACACTTGACACTTTGCATGACATCATAGACATACAATTGGGTTAGCTATAATGCTACGTGGACACCAGAATACACTGTCCACATTATGTTACTCCGTTTTGATGCTCTTTGTTTGGCTTTGTGTGAGTTTGCTTTGTTGTTCTTGTTAGGGCTTGGTGTCAATCTCCTGTTAGTCAATCCGGAGAAGGCAATCAAGCTTGCCATCAATGACCAAGCAAGAACCTTTCTTGGAGCAAAGCAGTAAGCGCAATAGTGTTGTTGTGTTTGCAATAATTATGTAGTGTTCGTTGTAATTCTCAGTGACGTAAATCTTTGTCTGCTTTTAGGAGCTTTCTTCCGCTTCATTATGAAATGTTGGCAGGTGGTGTTGCCGGTCTTTGCCAGGTGAGTTGGACCGTTGCGTTGTTATAGCTTGATAGGATTCTCATGTGATACACACCCAATGGGAATGAGCCGACTATTCAGTATCACGTAATTCTCATTCGTGAGGATAGAACCATCATGTCAGCTAATCTGTTAAGTAATCAGATCTGGCAGACTTTAATGGTCCTTCCATCTAAACCACTCAATAATAACACAGGATAAAGGAACAGAACTTCAACAAATAGTAAACAGATGCACAAATCCATGTTTGATACTACAATACAGTCAAACCTGTATTAGTGGCCAGTTCTATAAAGCAGCCACCTGTGTATAAAGGTCACTTTCTTTTTATAACCCCAAAATGACACTTTCTATAGAAATCAACCTGGACAGAAAGGCCACCTGTCTATAAACGTCAGTTTTCTTAGATCCCAGAGGTGACCGTTATGACAGGTTTCACTGTACACATCCCTCATCTGCTTCGAGTTTTTGCAAACAAAACATTAACAAATATGCGATCTAAAAATGCAGTATTTATAATGCTGTATTGGATTTCGTTCATGGTTGCATTTGACAATGGTTTAAATTGCACTTATCCAAATTCCACTGTATCTCAAAACCAGCTTATTCAATTTGCACAAAATTTTCTGATGTCGCTTACCTTTTGCTGGCGTTGAATCACGAAGGAGTGAATCAATTCTTTCCATCTTCTTGCTGATTAATCACATGATCAATACTTAGCATAAAATAACTGATGCCGATGTGGCTGTGTTCTAAACTCTCCCTACTGGCTCATCCCATAGATGCTATTGTTGACAAGCAAAAGATTTTCCTTGATTCCGCTGCTGATGAATTATTTCCCTTTGTGTGGTTTCAAATATGCCATTGACCTTGCCCTTTTGACAGGCCCGAACAGCCGTGTCTCCACTCTCTCTCTCTCGCTTGGACTGCTTGACAAAGGAAGATACGCCTCTCTTTGGTATTCCTTTTTACGCTCCTTTTTGGCATGCTTTTTCTGTGCCATTTTTGCTGTGGACTTCCACGGCACTTTGATGTATGTCAGTTCAATTATTCTAACCTCATTCCACACTGATATGCCATAACATATGACACTGATTGTGAATGCATGCTCCATTTCTCATACTAACACTGAAACTGAAACAGTGAAATCTCACCCGCTTTATATCTGACTGTCATTGTGTCATGTCTCACGTGTCTGTTTCCTCTTCTAGGTGACAGTGACCACACCCATGGAACTTTTAAAAATCCAAATGCAAACGGCAGGACGCAGTAAGTTGTCATTTTGGTTAGTCTACTAAAGAGACCGCCATTAGTTATGGCAGTCCCCAGAGACATCTTAATTTAATAATTAACTGGGCCTAAAGCACTGTACCTATGTGGGTTGAGGGGGAGGATATTGTCTTCAATGATTACTTATCCTGAAACTTGCAGCTCTGCAAGAGATTTCGCTGCTTGATTTGTCAGAAGTCAGCTCGCTTTTGCTCACTCTCAGAAAAATCAGAAAATTTGATGCAGTGGTATTCTGGAGTTAAATCATGATTATCAATCTTACAAACTGTTAGGGTTGCACCGATGGATTAAAATAATTATGTGATCAAAAATTGTCGCTTTCGACCAAACAAGTTATGGTTTCCGTTGATGATGGAACAGTTATCGATCTGTGATTTTTTGTCATCAGTGCAGCCCAACAAACTGTACAATTGAATCTTAGAGACTGTCATTGTAATGATCCTATCCAAAGTAAGGGCCTAGCGTTAAGCAAATTGTCGTACTGCTTTTATGTTTGTGTTTTATGGTTTTCAGGTAGCACAAATTCATCTCAGCCGAGTGTCACAGCTACAGTTCCAAACAGCACCCAAGGAAAAGTAGCAGTTCGAGGTTTCAATACGGCAGCTGCCTTACCACGAGGCCCGACAAGTGCAGGCGAAGTTGCTATGAGGCTGTTCAGAGAGAAAGGCATCTTTGGGGTTTACAGAGGTCTGGGAGCTACTGTGCTGAGGTGAGCACTTTAACCATTGTCCTGCTGATAAAACTAGTTAAACAGAGACTTAAAGTCGCTTTATCGATTGCTAATTGGTTGATCGTTATGGACTAACTATCTGATTGGTTATATGTTGCTACTTTTGACTTGTTTCGAAAACGTGTATACACGTCAATAGCAGGACAAGGGATAAACAGTGTGGATATGATTAGAAGCACATTCATTGTTGTAGTTGTTGTAATTGCATTCGGTGAGGCCATATCATAAGGGTTCACAAACCACACAGAAGATTACAAAGACACGTGATTACATAGTTCATTGTTTAGATGTTATACATCTAATTATGTATATATAATTACGAGGAATGTTGTTCTTCATCTGGAGTCCTCGGAGCCGCACAGGACGGATACTAGTGATATCTCTTGTCATTTGTCAGTAAGATTGTTCTGCACAGGAAAAATAACGATGTTGCTGCCTTGCTTTGTTTCAGAGATATTCCGTTTTCGTGTACCTACTTTCCTCTGTTTGCCTTCCTGAACACCAAGGTATGTGCGCAAAATGACAAATCAGAGTCGACAATTGACCACATTGGGAAACTGTCATTTGGACCAATTCAATGACTAGACTAATGGTCCGAGGTCAAATATTGTGGTGAAATTATTCTGTCTTTCCGTGTTTGGTCTGATAAAGTGGCTGTTCAGATTACATGGCAACCTATTAAAGCGGAGTAAACTCAAACAGGTTGTAGAGATATGTAATGCGTGGCTGAGCCTGGCCCTTGAAGCCTGCCATGTTTACCCTTCAAGATACTCTGTATGCATATTGGCATAACATATATTTTAATTTTTGACTCGCCTGACTCGTCTCGTGTGCTTATTTCTTAGTGTCCTCATGGTATTATGTACACATCCATATTCGATTCCCTCCTTTTTCACTTTGTCTTATGAGGCACCATTTATTATGTACGTCAACTGACAACTGCACTGTCTCTTGCAAGTTTTTCAAGCTGACACATCCTTGGGGTTAAAGCACTGTTCTGTGGAATGGTTAATCTACATTGGTACTTTTATCGGTCTATGATGTTTCCTAATGGTGTGTTGATGTGTTGTTTTCAGGGCTACGGTGCCGATGGTAAACGTCCTCATCCACTGCATTCGCTGGTGTCAGGTTGCGGGGCAGGCATGGCCGCATCGTTGGCAGTCAATCCACTTGACGTCATCAAGACAAGGCTGCAAGTACTCAACCGTGCCCAAGGCGAGCCCACCTACAAAGGAATTGTCGATTGTGCGAAGAAGGTCTATTTGGAGGAGGGCGTCTCTGCATTTTACAAGGGTGCAGTCCCGCGTATGATTGTCATCGCTCCATTGTTTGGCATTGCACAGATGGTGTATTTTGTTGGCGTGGCAGAGCATTTAATGGACTATATGAGATGATGAACTTTGGAAGACAGTTTTCCACCAAACCCCCCTCCCCCATTGGTCGTGTCGTGAGAATCATTGATATTGTGGAATTGAGTCGGTTAGTTTGATCGAATAAAAGAAATTACACAGTTTACACATTGTATTTATTAGTTACACATTGCGATATATCGAGTCTAACTCTTGAGGAATTAAAAACCCTCCATCACACTTGTCTGCAATTGATAATGACAATTAATATATTTTAAACATTGACTATTGTCGTTTGTTTTTGTTGCTTTTGATATGCTCCTCTAGTATTTTCATGTCCACACCCTTGAATGAAAATATCACCACGCGATACTACTAACCATTTATTTATCTATATGGGATGAGGTGAAGCCTAATAACATGACCTTGTTTTGGAATGCATCTGTAACGATCTCAACAAACTGTAGTACAGTGAAACCTGTCTATAACGGTCACTTCTGGGACTTTAGGAAACTGACCTTCGCAGACAGGTGGCCTTTCTATCCAGGTTGATTTCTATAGAAAGTGTCATTTTGGGGTTACGAAGAATGGACTTTATACACAGGTAGTTGCTTTATAGAGGTGACTGCTAATACAGGTTTGACTGTAGTTATATGTGTCACGGTTGTGACAAAGTGTTTATGTAACCGCATGATTGCGACACAGGTCATGAGACTCTGTCACTGGTTCAGTTCAAATACAGTCACCTTCGTGTCGCACTGACTCCCGATAAACACTAAAACACTCCTCATGCTAACTCAACCGAGATTAGGTGTGTTCCGCTATCATGGTACTGATTCCAAATTACGTCATCTTGTCGATTTCTATGGACGAACAAGACACCTCCGCCTGTCGATATTAATTACCCTTTTCACCTTCTAGTCTGCTTCTAGTGGAATGTAACTTCCAACCGGGGAGGGAATTCGAGCTCTGTAGGGCAAAAAAAGTTTGTCTGTAGAAATTGACACGATGACGTATTTTGGAATCAGTGCCATATAATAAGAAACGGTGTTTTTATATGATGAACATTAGATCGAGGCAGACATATTTAAAACGAGATTACACTATTATAATGATTACAAGTGGCAAAACAAAGGCACAGCATTTTTAATAAAATCATTTTGAATAATTAGTCCAGGAAGTGTCAAGATAGCCACTTCGATGGCTACCATACTGTATGGTGTGTTCCCCAGTACACAAAGGTTCAGACGTCAAACATCACACAGTAAATGGGTTGAATACATGTCAGTGATTCATCAAATCAACAATCCACACGGATTACACAAGACCACTCTGAATTTACATCAACTACGCAGCTATCTTATATTCACACAGAAACGAGGTCATTAGGCTCCAGACCTCAGTGCACATGAATATACAACACCATAGGAATAAGATTTTGATTCAAATATTGTGTCTAATGGTTATTCCGTTGTTGTACTCAAATACGTGTGTGATGTGGCAAGAATCTTTTGAAAATAATTATTGCCAATTTCAAACTTGATTGTAAACAACATAATTATTGTTAGTAATGTACTATAATTTTCACGATTTTATATTGCTGTATAATAGAATATTAATTACTTTGCCTATACAGGTATGATGTTATTTAATTCAGCTCAATGAAAAATTTACTTGTAACTTTATGGATTTCAGAATAAAGTCATACATACCGTACAGTACATATACAAAATATATGAAATATTACAATATGAAAACCAAATCTATATACATATTGAAATTAAAAACTAATTAGAATTTTAAAATAGCATCTACTTACTAGCTATACATATTAAAACACGTTTCCGCTAGTACAGGCTAAAAATCTCTGACAAATTTTCACCAGGGGATATCGTTCCCAGGACGCTAGCGGCGTTTCCCCTTTGGATGCAGATGCTTAACCTCTGCACAAGAAAGCAATGTGACCTTGGCTCACC